>JARUHE010307504.1:0-21064 GCA_031471125.1 Archaeomysis grebnitzkii | reverse complement strand
TGAATGCTTATATATCATCTGTACTATTATTTCTTTTCATATAGGCTTGGTTATTGGTTTTAATATATTACTAGGTATTTTTATTCCATTTTATCACTTTTTATCTACATTTTTTCATCAAATTTTTTTTTAACAATTTTTTTTTTATATTTTGTTTTTATTTATGTATTAATGGATTAGAAATGAAGTCCGCATAAATGGTCTCTAAGGTGAATTTTTGATAAAATGATGTTTTCTCATTTTGTAACACCATTATTGATTTGACATTTGTAGAGATAATTTTTTTTTAAAAGTTACTGAATGAATCATCGCGAGACATTTGAACCGTCCGGTTCGTGGATTACTAGTTGATTGTAGAGGTAGAATTTTTTAAAGTTACTGAATGAATGGTTGCGAGACATTTGAACCATTCGTTGATTACTAGATGTTGAGTAGGTGTTACTATTCTGGCATTGTAATGCCAAATTTGGTGTTTAAGTCGTTTTTTAAAACATTAAAACAAAACTTTATACAGTTTTGTCAAAAAAAAAATATATAATTCATTTTATGAACCTATTTGACACCCTTCTCACATGACTGTTGTCTATATTGAAAAACAGTGGAACTTCTGAAATGTAAATCAAATTTTATCTAGGTTATAGGAAGAATCTTTGTTTCAGACATACAGATATAACACCATCACCCCTGCCTTTGTATCATGTTTTCTTTGTATACATATAAATGATATGGATGTTTCATGATTCTACATTTCAGGAGTTTTACTGTAACTTGAATAAATCAATTTTTAATTTTAGATTATTAAATATTTTCAGAGTTCTTGGATCTTTTAACAAGGCTCAGTGGCCCTACAAGTAACTCCTCAACTAAGGCAAATGATGCAACCAGCCCTTCATCGACCACAAGTTCATCAACAAGAGAGAATGTTCGTCAAAGACAGACGCAGTCGTCGGCAGCTGTGGAGTTTTCTACAGAGCAGTTGGAAGCCGTTAGAAAGTTAGTTTGAGGTTTAGTTCATCTTCTCGCTGATTTTTTTCTATGATTAACAAGCTTGGCTATTGAATTCTTTCAGTTATTTAAGTATAACTTTATTCTTCATCTTAAATAATATTTTGATTTTGCATATGATTTTCTTGAACTGGTATAAAAAATTTAGAGTCTTTTTTGAAGTTTATGTAATAAATATTCTGTTCCAATCTTTTCATAATTTACAATATTGAAATAATTCAATTTTATTTGTTGATGTTTAAATTACAGAATAAAGAAATGCAAGAACTATTATGAAATCCTGCAAATCACTAAAGAAGCTGGCGATAGCGACATAAAGAAGGCTTATCGCAAACTCGCTCTTCAATTCCATCCCGATAAGAATAAAGCACCTGGGGCGGATGAAGCTTTCAAAGGTAAAGTGATTCAAATCGGTCTTCATGTGAACTCTTTAATAGAATGCGACAATCTGATTAATTAATACATAGACATATACTTTATGATTCGCTTCATAATATTGGACAGCAGTGAAGTTGAACTTTCTAAAACTATGATGTCCAGGCAATTAGAATAGTTCTTCCCTTAAAAATATTTTCTGTTAAAGATTTTTGTCTCTATCTTTCAAACCCCAAAAATTAGCTTGGATTACACCTTAAAAAACATAAAAAAGATAAAATTTAATGTTTCCAAGATATGAAAAATAATTTTCCGCATCCTGATTTTTTGCTTGTAATTTGTTGGATTATTTTACTTAACTTGGAATAATTCTACAAACCTAATCTTTTTTTAAGAAGATAATTTTTTAAATTTTCTCTTCATTATATTTATTTAGTGGTTGTTTGTGTTCACCATTGACGATGAGTTTCCGTAGCCTAAGAATGCTTACTTGTAGCACTGTGGCTGATGTGGAATACAATCCTCAAATGTTTGTGAGAAGGTAAACATTACATGTTCAGCCTTTGCTGAATAACTTTTGGTTGCAATGTCACATTTTGGCCAAAATACAAGAAGGGCACAAGTGTGTTCAGCTGTGAGGTGTCAACACAAAGACTATAAAATGATCATTATTTTAAAAATGGACATGACTGCTCCAAAGTTACATAAATTGTGCTGAAATTTAATTAATCAAAGTATGTCTATTTTCTGTTTAGTAAAATGTTATTAGAATAAACACTAAATATTTGTTCTTAGAAGTCACTTTTCATAGCTGGAATAGAGAATTTTATATTGATCTGTACATTTCATTTAAATATTTTCTTTATTAGTTGGTAATGAATTATTTTATTATGTATAATCAGCTTTTTTTCCCCAAAATTTGAACAGCTGTTGGAAATGCATTTGCTGTGCTAAGTGACGTGGAGAAACGGAAAAACTATGATCTTTATGGCAATGAGGATAACCCTGGCCTCACACATAGGTCTCACACGCACAGTTATACTCGCAATCAAGAAGGTAAATTCGAATTTTGCTTCTACTTTATGTTATTACAATTATTTTTACATTATGTTTTCTTAAGCTATGAAATGATTTTTCATAGATGACAAAAAATTAAAATTATTAACATTAGAAAATTTGAAATTTATTTATAGTGTGCTGTTACAATTATTGTTACATTATGTTACATTGTGTTACATTGTGTTACATTGTTATATTATGTTACATTGTTGCATTATGTTACATTGTTACATTGTTACATTGTTACATTATGTACTTTCAATCTATGAAATAATTTTTCTAAACTGATGAAAAAACTAAAAAAGTATTTTTATAAAACTGGGAAAGCTTTAAATTTATTCTTGACTTTGTAAATACATTGAATCTCTCATTTCTAGTCAATCAGTCCCCAAATTTAAAGAGATTTAATGCTTAAATGTTCAGCCCTTATGTTATGTAAAGTAAAAAAACAAATATTCACTAGATTATATGAAAAATTTTATATATTGTTCTGAATACTATTTTTTGCCATTTATTGCGAAACTAGCCAGAGGCGAAGGTATGCCAGGAGTTATCTTATTGTATTTGCATGTCAAGTTTGTTTGTAATGTTACACCAATGTTTGTTTATTATGACCTTGCAATTATTTTTAGAACCATTTGCAGTGTTTAAATTAACAATAGGGATGATTTTTAGGCTTTAACTTATTTATGTTGTTATTTTTCTTCACAATGTTTTTAACATTTGTGTCTATATATTGTATTAGATTATAACTTAAAATTGTTTCATGCTTGGTTTTTCATATTTCATATTTAATTATCTATAATTTTATAATGTTTATAACATACTGATTGTTAACTAATGTTTAATATTTATAATTTTTAATGTATTTTTGTTTGTTTTATTTGTTATAACTATTGAAGTTTTTATAATTTTTTAATCTTCACAATAATAGTGACTAGGTTAAAATTTATAATTTATTTAGATTTATAAAATATATTTTTATGAGTTTGTTGTACAATTTTTGCATGTAAATACACCTTCATTTATTATTAAAATAGTTTTTAATCAAAATGATCATTTATTTGTACCCGATACATTTCATTTTTTGTTGGTAGTATTAGAACTATTTTTGCATGATTTTTTTATCCATTTTTATTTGTTATCAATCATGCACAAGAAGTGGAAGCTGAACAGTGATACCAAATCTTTGTAGATAGCTGTCATTTAAATTTTGAAAGACAAACCAATGCTAATTATTGTTGGGTAATCTCACTGTAAACGACCAGTCAAATACAATCTGTTGATGTAAGTTTATTCTTTCAGAATGTTTTCTGAGATGATAAAACAAAAATATTAACATTAGTTTATATCAAAGTTAATTCTACAATTTATGGCATGTCAAAAGCTAATTTTTTCATGAACACAACATTAAGTTAGTAAAAAAAGAACAGAAGTTGAGCAAATGCATCTAGACAGGTCTTGATATAGACCAAAGCAGCACAGTCTTGTTGGAAAAAATAATGTTCCATGTGAACATAAAATAACATATGTAAAGTAAGGCATCGAGTATGTAGATATACACTTTACGTGTAAAACATATCAAACACAACTCTTTTACTCATTCTAATCCTTCTTCATGTGAAGGTAATGTTATTCAATAAATTTTATCTGAGATAACATTAGGAAACTGAAAGATTAAGAAATCTTATCCCATGAGTAACACAAGACAGTAGAGGGTTAATTTCCAGAGCCAATGGTCATGATTATAAGGTAACCTTGAAAAATATGTATGAACTAGAAATGCATGAATTGGAACATTCATATACGAGTATATTGTAACCACTTGGTAACTAAATATAAAAATATTGATCCAACAATAATTTTGAATATATAAAATATAAAAAAATTAAAGATAGAACTGTATTGAAGCTTTAAAAAAAACTTAAAAGAAAATTCAACTTAGGAAAAAGTCTAGGTAGCAAAAATTTATTTTCGACTTTTTCAAAAAGTTGATGGAATTATTTCGGTTCTGTTTAATGTGAGAATAAAACATTATTTTCAACAAATATTCACCATGACGCTGGCAGGAGAGGAGCTGATGTGCTATTAAAGGTCTTCAGATGAAATGACTCCACTAGAGTGAGTCACTGTATAAAAACTTTCAGAACATGGAATGAAGATCGCGAAGACTGAAACTGATTACTTGCACGTGCAATAACCAAGTTGGTTTTTATGCCAAGAAAGCCAAGAATAGTTGCAATTTTTATGGTTATGATTGAGAGAAAAACAAGATATTCCATGTCTACCTGGAGAATAATTTTGATACGGTGTTCAGTAAGGCTATAAATTGTGCATTACAGAGGCAAAAGTTCCAAGAGACGTTAGTGAATATGGTGATGGCATTGTACAACAAGTAAACACCAAGCTTGAAGAGTTTGCCAGTAGTAGCTGAGTGTTTCCACATTGGTGTTGGGGTGCATCAATGTTATACTCTGAGCTCGTTATTTATACTGATAATGAAGAGGCCACATGGAAAAGAGAAGAGATCCATTGACGTTGTTATATGCTGATGACCTAGTGGCTTGTGTTAACAGCCGTATCCATAGAGGAAGCAGTAAATATATTCAGAAGTGTAAATAGAAAATGAAATATAGACATAACTAAATTTTCGATTATTGGAAATAACAGAGAACATGACATAGGCACACATATTCGTTTGGAGTGGAACAGAATTCTATTTTATGCATCACATACAACAAGTGGCATCAACCAATGAAACATATTTTGTTGCATAAAGAGAGGAAAGTTGATGGTTGGTGACATTAAGATGGAGAAGTGATAGCAAAGATTTATGGGGAAATATTGGTTCATTACAAAGGGAGTTAAAAACCTCAAAAGTATGAAACATGTGTTAGGTCAACTGTGCTGTATGGAAGTAAAAGAAGGGCCGTTGTAGAAACAGTTAAGGCTGTTCAGTGCAGTTGTGGTAAAAACGTTTTGAGGTACATGGTAGGGATCATATTAAGTTATATGTTGCACAGTTCCATAGTAGCATAGAGATGCAGTTGGGAAGAAATAAGTTTGGTCCGAAAAGTAGAAGATTTAATTTTTTCTCGACACATTGAGGGGAGGGATGAAGGTGAAGCATTAAGAAGAATAAAACCTTTGATGTTAGACCAAGAAGCACATAGAAGATGACTTGATAATGACTACAAGGGGAGAGCAATGGTCTTGAATCATCAAAGGTTTAAACCTGCTGATTGAGAAAAGGAAATTTAGTAAGTATTAAACTTTCAATATAAAACTTTTCTCAGGCAATGTTTATTAGGGTGTTGCATAAAAAATAATATCACCATCATTGATTTTTTACAAACACTTGATTGAAGAAAAGAAACTTTGGTTTTGATTATTTATTTGAAAAAATACATAATTGTAAAAGATTTAGCAATTCGGTGTTCTCATTGCTTCCATTGGCGAGTTTCTTCAGACATTTTTCTAAGAAATTGGCATTGATTTTTCAAGTCTATCGTGGAAATGGTTCATAGAAGATTTGCTATTGCCTGAAGAGGTTTTTGTAGAGCGAAAGCTCTACATAGGTTTTACTTTTCTGTCATCTGTGGCACAAACATTTGGAATAAAACATAGTTTTAGGCTAGCAAGTAAATATTTTTAATTTGTATTAACACTGTATATCGTCATAATATACTTAATTAGGAAGTTTTTAGTTAGATAATCAGTTTAATTGGAACAATCTTTACTAATTTATTGATATTTTATGACAATTTTGGCTAAATCCTACTTTTTCCATGCTAAGAAGTTGTGTTTAGCTAACTTATTTTGTGCATAACTTTTTTTCCTGATTGTCTATTGTAATGAGGTACATGTTTAACTAAAACTTATGATTGGCTCTACTTCTTTGATTGAATAAAAAAATCTAAAATGATTTATTTTTTTATCTTCATGAAATTAGCCATTTTTGGATTTAATCACAATGTTCAGAAGTTATTTTTAGCAAACTTATTTTATGCATAACTTTTTTATTTCTGTTTTTACAGCCATACTTATTGAACATAAATGAAAGATGTATGCATTATGAATGAAAGATGTATGCATTATGAATGACCTATTTTAAATCAAATTTTCTGTAAAACTGGAATTTAATGAAATAATAATGAAAATGTGCTGCTTTTGAACTTCTTTGTTTCAAAAGTACACTAAAATTTATTTTATTTTACAGCAATAATTATTGAGCATAAATGAAAGGTATATGCATTATGAATTTATTGAAATAACTCAGTTTTTATGCTGCCTTTGAATTTGTTTTTTCAAAAGTACACTAAACATTTTTAGTTTTAGTTTTACAACAATTATTATTGAACATAAATAAAAGATATATGCATTATCAATGATCTATCTTAAATAAAATTTTCTGTAAAACTTGAATTTATTAAAATAACTCTATTTTTATGCTGTTTATGAACTTGTAAATATATCAAGTGTAGACTAAATATTTTTATCATAGAGCAATGATCTTTTAACATAATTCAAAGATATATGCATTAGGAATGATAAACCTTGAATTTTTTTAGGGTGTCCATGCTACGGATACTCTATTACAACTGACATTCGTGGGTCAGTCCGTCCTCGTCGGCTTATCGCGTTCACAATTTAGGTGAAGGTAAATGTTGAAGTTTTTCATTTTTGATTTCACAGTTTATTTTATTGAACAAACTTTATAGATAATGAGCTGAATAATAACTTTACTTAATTAAAAAAATTTTATTATATTTTCTTCAAAATATGATGTTTTATAGCTCAAATTAACTTTTTTATAAGGTAATATAATAATATAAGGTAAATGTAATTTTTTTCTTGAATAATAACTTTGCTTAAATATATACAAATTTCTATAGATTTTTTCCCTCAAATTGATGGTTTCATAGCACTTGAGTTTTTTTTATAAGCTCAGTTAATCTGTCATTTAGGTTTTTATCTTTTACTGAAACCATTTGGTTACCTCTGGTTGATGGATGCCCCATTATATAAAAAAAAATCTGAAAAATGATTTTATTGAGATAACTATGTTTTTAGTATGGACTTGTTGAATTCAGAGCAATGATATATATTTATTCATTATAGACCCGTATGGTTTGGTTATATACTAGTTTTTCTGGTGTCTATTGTAATGATGAACATGTTTAACTAAAGCTTATCGATAGTTCTACATCTTTGATTTAATGAACAAATCTTCAAATTATAGACTTTGTATCTCAGAAAGACAAAACACCTGGACAGTTTTCTATGATTTGAACTATAGAATATGAACATCATTTATGGTTAACCATAGTAATTTTATATATGCATTTTGAAGTATAAATTTGGTAGATGAAACAAATGTAAGTAAATTGAATGTATAAATCAAATGTATGAAAGAAAGGTTCTGGTGAATCAATCAATATAACTTTCATGGTGTTCTGTACAAAATACACACATGTAAATATTTCATATAATTCTGAACATAAATGGCTTTATATATCTTTTTTTTGTAAAATCAATATATATTATAATAATAGGTTTTTAAATGTCTGATTAATGAATAACAGACCACATAGTTAATTTCAAAACTGAAGCCCTTGCAGCCTTAAACACACTGAGAGCAGTAGCAGGACTGAACTTTAACGCTGATTGTATTGCATTGCTCCAATTTTATTAGGCAGTATACAAATCAAAAATTGATTACGGATCCCAAGTCTACTCCTCGGCAAAACCCAGTATAATTGTCTAAGCTAGAGCCTATTCAAAAGGAGGCTATATGATTAGTTACTGGGGCTTTTAGAACTTCACCAATATATTCACTACAAAGAGAAGAACAATCCCTTTGCTTTTATAACAAACAACGATAACCAAAATCTAAACATCTTGGAGGAACAAGATGATCACGAATATGTAGACAATCCAAACCACCAAGCTCCTGTGAGCACCCTGGGTGCAGTGCTGGGCATTGGCCCGTTTATTTATATAACCAATCCTGTGGGCACCCATACCTGTCAAATGATGGGACAAATGGCCCCATTGCCTGAATCAGTCCAAAAAATATATCCATCCCTTCATGGAAACTTGAAAATATTCAAATTTGTTACAAAGGTTCTTTGGGCAAAAACAAACCCACAACAGAGCAAATCTGCCACAATGGGCAATCATCTCTATACAGATGGGTCGAAAACTAATGAAAGTGTTGGATATGTGGCTGTCTAAGGACCAAACTTTTCACACACTCGACAAGCCTCTTTAGCCCCAGAAACAACAATTTACACGGCAGAACTTCATGCACTGGATGCTGCCTTGACCATAATAAAGACCTCTACTGAGATTCACAATCATCTTTACAAGCACTAATATGAACAAACCCCTAAAATATTCTTGTTAGACTCTTGCAATCAAAATTAATACAACTCCCAGAGAGAAGTTAAGAAGTAACTCTATGCAAGGTACCCAGCCATGTAAACAAAAATGCAAATAAGGCTAGAAATGACCTCTACAATTGGAGGAAAAAATACCACATCAGGTCTTCTATCCACTAATTAAGAAACATTCAAATGAGAAATGGCAACTATGATGGAATCAGAGTACATCCCATCTGTAAAGTATCACCCTGGCCAGCAATACCATGGAATCGAGTATGCCAAACCAAATTAGCAAGACTATGTATAGGTCACAGTAACCTAACACACTCTTATACAATGTCGCGAGGATATTCACTAAAATGCCTACACCGCAGATTACATCTCCTTACTACAGAACACATACTAACAGGCAGCCCAAAGAGATGCTCACAAAATAACCCAGAACTATTAATATTGCTTGGAGAGAGATCACCCATTCTGAAGATCATGCACTACTTTAAAGGCATTGGAATGCTAGAGAGTATCTAGCACTCCTCACAGAGTCAGGAAATATGTAAACTAAGATTCTCCCCTAAGTTGAGGAGATTCAACTACATGTGCATCAATTGCACCCATAAGAATCAAATTACAATTAACTAGCTAATGGTAGCAAGACATTTGAACCGTTCGGTGCATGGATTACTAGTTTCTTTATGTGCTAAAAAGGTGTTTATCTATATGGAAACCAAGGTTCATATTCTTGATTGCTGTCATCCTAAGGTGGCATCACTTGGCTTGTGAAAATATTAACATATTTGAAACCTTATTATTCTTACCCATGTCAAGCAATTTGTTCCGTAAGGATATGCAGTGGAAATAAGGCGCTTACTTGAAGCGAGGATAAGCTTACCATGTGACTGGACTTGAACAAATACAGTAATTTACAGATCACAATTTCATTCACTCCTATTATTGGCGAGAACAGATATTTGCTGAAAAAGTTTCCCATAAAATTTAGCCGAGTATTGATACAAACATTTACTGTTTTTATTTTTGGTAAGTATACTCTTATAACCAATGGGATAAGATTAGCTTGTAAATCCTTGGAGAGTGGCCAGCTGTAACTGAATAAAATAATCGAAAAGCTTTTAATTATTTTCCAATGTAAGTTGAACTACACACTTTACTAGCAGGGTTTTTTTTTCATGTAACTACACAGAAAATTAATTGCCAAAACTAAGCACTTCGGAAATTAAGACTCAATTGTGAGCTTTTCCTTTTCATTTGAATTCTAGTTGATATTCAATTTGAGAAAACTTCACCAAATTATATTTTAGATACTTGTCACATGATGATGTAACATAGTTGCAGCTGTCACAGGTGGCAAAATTGATATCAAGTTTACTTAACACTTACGATGAAAATTTTCAGAACTATAATAACTTTTCTTTTCTTTTGTAAAATTATTATCTAGAGAAAATAGTTTTTTTTTCGCTAGCCAGACAGGACTTGGGAATATTTTTGAAAAAAAATATTTTTAATAAAAAAGAAATGCTTTATAATCAATCTTAAACTATCCATGGAAATTTTCTTGTAAAATCAATTTTTATTTAAAATTTCCAGAGGAAAGGACTTTAAATATTTTTTACAAGTATATTTTATTTAAATATACAGTCATAGTTTTTGTCCAGCATTAAATAGCAAAAGCTCTACCTAGGTTTTACTTTTCTGTTGTCTATGTCTGTGGCATAAACTTTTGCAATAAAACATAGTTTCATGCTATCTGCTAATTATTTTTAATTTATATTGATTATCATCATATATACTTAATTAGGAAGGTATTGGTTGAATAACCCTTTTAATTAGAACAATACTGATTTATTGATATTTTTATGATAATTTTGGCTAAAGCCCAGTTTATGTTCGTTAAGAAATTGTGTTTAGCGAACTTTTTTCCAGCCTAACTTTTTTTGATTGACTATAAAAATTCTTAAATGATTTATTATATCATTTTTCAGGAATGTGGCCATTTTCATATTAAGAAGTTGTGTTTAGCAAACTTAGTTATGCATGAATTTTTTAATTTTTGTTTTTACAGCAATAATTATTTAATATAAATGAAAGATGTATGTATTACGAAAGATCTATCTTGGATAAACTTTTCTGTAAAACTTGAATTTATTGAAATAACTTTTTCTTCCAAAGTAGACTAAACCTTTTTTATTTTTGGTTTTACAGCAATACTTATTGAACATAAATGAAAGATATAAATCATTTTGAATGCTTCATCTTAAATAAATTTAATACTTATTCCTTTTTTAAAATACAAAAATGATCCCCCTAGAGCCTAGTGTTGCATATATGCAACACATGTTTTTTTTTCTGTTTGTCATTGTCAATATCTTTTAAAGGAAAATACAACTTTATTAATGTTCTTTGTAGTTTTTTCAACATTAATTTTAATAAAAATAATAAAATCTAAAAAAGAAATTAATTCCGGCTTTAAAGGGTTAACGAGTAATATTTCCTTGTGTTTATTTTTATTAAAAAAGAAAATGGGTTTTTCATTCTTTATCTACTTGTTTTGACCTCGAATCCGTAGGGTTCATTCATGTTGTTTAGAAAAATATAACTTTAAAATTTATGAAATATAAAAATAACCGATACTCTTTCAGTGTGAAATAATATGTACTTTTTCTTGCATCTTAGAAATAAGATTTGGGTAGGAAATGTAAATGCAGAATAGCGCTCCCAATAGGTATGCTGGAATCTTGAAAACCCGGGAATTTAACTTGACTCTTATATTAAAATCTTTGAATACATCAAAAGAATGATAAAAATTAATCTCCAAACCCCAAAACCCATCCGGATCATGTATTTTAAAATCCTTTAATAAATTGAAAGCAGGCCATGAATTAATCTCAAACCCTAACTTGACTCGTATATAAAAAGCCTTGAATACATTAGTACATCATTCTATGCATCAACATTTCTTAGGAAGAATAATCTCTTATGGTAAATGTTTTAGCGAAAAGTTAACTTTGTGAGCATTTTTTTCTAATCCAATATACTGTATATTTCTTATTTGGTGTTTTTTAGATTTATATTTTTTATACACCCATTGACCTGTGCATTACTTGTTTAATTTTGTGTTCTCAACTAAAATTTTAATAATTATTGTTTATTAGCATTATTCACACTCTTGTCTTCTATACATTTGTTTTTAACAGCAGTGAATCTTCATAGTAACACAATGCTGCTTAAGTGATTGTAATTATAATTATTGATAATTATCAAATTATTCACATAATCAATTAATGATAAAGTTGAATTTTTTATTTTTAATGATTCCAGTCAGTTACAATCAGTAAGCAAATGAAAAGTGAATTACATAGATCATGATCTCCATCTTGCCTATAGTTCACTAAATTTGTAAACCTGGTTACCTTGCAGATGAAGGTTCAAAAGTGACGGCTATGGCATTCCTAAATGTTATTGCATCCATGTTTTTGCATTACGTTCAGATGTTCGTTCTTTTGATGCTAATTCTAATCCTGCTTCATGGATTTTGTCGCCTCCTGCCTGAATTGCAGAAGGCGACGCTGAAACTCTTGCGAGCCTTCTCTTAAAGAAGGTTAGATTATCATTCAATCTTTCTAACTTGTAAACATTTTTTCCTATGTTGGTTTAAAGTTGTAATATTCATTTGGTTTGGATAAATATCTTTAAAGTTTGCTTGTTGGGAATAATTGCTTTCATGCCTATAACATTTTATTTCTCATTTTAAAGGTCGGTTATCATGACATCTTACTTTTAGCATTTTAATCAATGAAGAATAAAATGGTTTTATTAATTTATGGAAGTTATTTTGGCCCACCAGTCCTAAAGGCAAAAAAAGTACTGACATTAGTAGATTTTCTTTCGGATTTTTTTGTAAAATTAGCTGAGAAGTACGAATATAACCTTCATTAAAATCATAAAATCCATCTTAAAAAATTTTTCACTTTTTATAGAAACTATCAGTTTTCTTAATTTTTAGTTAGGACACTCTTCTACTATAATTTAGATGTGTTTGTGACTCTGAGAAATTAAAATTAATTATAATATTAAGCAATTTAAATATTTGATCACCATTTATAAAAATAAGGGACGGTATACTTTGATAAAATTGCATTATTTTTATTTTATACAACTCCATCCATTTCAAAATGTATGTATATATATTTTATATAGCTACTATACATAATAATGTCTTTAATATGAGTGGTCAAATGGTGCACGGGAAAAATTTGGTTATACAGAAAAAAGTAGTAAAATAATTTTTTAAATCAATGATGTTGTAGCTAAGGGTTCCTATGTTCTGAATAACAACTTAAAATTTAATTCAAGGGAAAAATAAAAGCCCCAGAATCAACAAAAGTAAAAAGTGCACCGATTGACCCTATATTACATTTAAATTAGCTTCTTTTCCAATCTATTGTTATTAATTAATCATGTTTTCTTTTCATTATTATTTTAAAATTTACTTTTGAAATAAACAATATTTTTCATTACATCTTTGATGTAAAATTATATTTAATCTTCTTTCTATGTTTTTTAGGCGATGTGACTGCTGAAGAGCTGTTTAACATGTTCTTTGGCGGAGGAGGCCCAAATGTGTATGTCCGAAGGGAGAACAATTGGCAGCACCCAAGCGAAAGAGTTTTCCGTCATCATCGTACTACTCATCAGCATCATCATGACTCGTCCCACTCGGAACAATCGAGTCTGTCTGTGTTTTTGCAGTTGATGCCTTTGTTGTTCATCTTGCTGCTCTCACTTGCTTCATCTCTACTCAACTCTGAACCAACTTATTCTCTGTCACAGACAAGGTAATTTTCGTTATATTCTAATTCACCAATTTCCACAAATAATAAATAAAATATACTAAAGCTTAACTAAACTTGAGAAGTATATATTCTAACATTTTAAATAGCCTATCAATTAAATGAATGTTAATCAATTTTCTTATCGATGATAAATATAACCAAGAAAACATTTTTGCATACTTACTGTTTTACTTGCCAAAAGGAAAAGATATTATTTTGGAATGTGAAACTAAAAAAAGATTAATGAATTTAATAAAGTCTTGAATTTCTGCGAGATGCTAGAATTTTTCAAAAATCCTTATTAACCTTAAAATATAGAATTTCATGTGCACTCTTCAATAGGAAACATGTCCAACCTTACAAGCTAGGTTAACAAATTAGGAAAAAGGCATAGAAGGTTCAAAACCATCTCGGAACCATTTACTAATTCCTATTGCAACCAATCCTAAAAAAAAACTAAAGAAATAAATGCTCCGAAAACTTGGTAGATTTTTAAATTTGTTAATTTTTTTCAAGCAAATGTATATAGTAAAGCTCTACATAGGCATACCATTTCTGATGTGGGTGTTGTTTTAGAGAATGACATGTATGCTTATATATCATCTTTACTTTTTTAATTTCATTTTATATATATGTTAACTAATTTTTTTTATTTTTTTTCTAATTTATTCATTTTTAACTTTGGAAATTATTTTGTGAAACTTTTTTTGCATGGTTATGATATACCATTTCGCTCCCGAAATTCCTTCTCAGTCTTACTCTCCTCAAAGACACAATTATAAATTGATACCCTTAGGACCAGCGTTTTACAATACAATCATATAGGTTTGAATTCACTTTAATGCATTTTATGAGATCAGAGGTACTCTATATAAGTGAGTTGCGCTCTGACAAAATTTTATTCTTTTTCAGGACAGCAGTAGAGGTGACACTGACAAATAATAGAACAATTATTGGGCAGTGTCACTTTTGCTACTGTCCTGAGAAAAAATAAAGCTGTTTCAGAGTGCGACCCATTTATTGTCAGGCATGCATAGCAAAGCTCTACATAGTCGTAGCAATTCCGATGTCGTCCTCGTTGTCAGCATTAGACAAGGACTTGAATGCATATTTGTCTTCTATACTATTATTATTTCTTTTCATTTTTGTTGTAATATATTATTAGGTATTTTTATTTTATTTTATCACTTTTTATCTACAGTTTTTCACAAATCAACTTGAACTTTTTTTTAACTAATTTTTTATTTTGATTGGAAATGAAGTATACATAAATAGTCTCTAAGGTGCTTTTTTGATTTAATGATGTTTTCTGACTTTGTAAATTGTAATACCATTTTTTATTGACATTTGTGGAGATCGAATTGTTTTATATTTGTTTTTCATATTTTGTTTTGATTTATGCATCAATTGATTGAAAATTAAGAATACATAAATAGGCTCTAAGGTGATTTTTTGATTAAATGATTTTTTCTTACTTTGTTCACACCGTTTTAGTTAACATTTATGGAGATAGATTTTTTTAAAGTTGAATGAATCATTGCGAGATATTTGAACTGTTTAGTTCGTGGATTACTAGTATAGAATACCTCAGACGTTATATAATGCATTAAAGTTAATTCAAATCTGTAGGATGGATTCTAGAAACCGTCTCTATAATGAATTTTTGATAAAAATTTCGCTTATTGTAACACCTTTTTGATTGACATTTATTCTATGGATACCTAATTTTTTTTATAAAAATATTTTTTACCAAAAAAGCAAACAATTTATTTCATAATTATATTCCAGCAAATATAAAGTGGCAAAAACGACATCAAATCTTGGAGTGAATTATTTCGTGAAACCAGATTTTAGCACTGAATACCAAGGCAGTATAAGACGCCTAGAGCAGCATGTTGAAGAGGATTATGTGTCAACATTACGAAATGCTTGCTTCAAAGAAAAGAATTACAGTAAGTACTGTCTTTCATTTGTTAAATAGTTATTGCTTATCATCTATGTGAGGATGAAAACATTACTTATTGGAAGTTCTTTATTATTTTTATGAAATATATTTCCTATACCTTTTAGTCCTTTATGGCATTTAATACAATTGTCACGGAAGATAAGGCTTCAGGTGTTTTAATGTTCTTCCCAAATTACACCTTTTATCTGACTGCCAATTTTGTGAAAGTATCTACATTAAATTAGTCAGGTGATTATTAAATAAAGTACAAATTATTGATTTGGTCAAATTTTTCTAGTCTTGAACTGTGTTGTCATCTGTAATATAAAAAACATTGTTCAATCACTTATTTTTTGTTGAGCATGCATAGCAAATCCGGTGTCATCGCCAGTGGCGGCGTAGACAATGACTTGAATGCTTAAATGTCATCTATATTAGATATTTTTTATTTAATTTTTTACTTTTACCTACATTTTTTCATTAGAATTTATTTTTCTTATTTTGATTTTGTATATGCATCAATGGATTGGAAATGAAGTATAGATAATTAGTCTCCAATATGATTTTTTGATCAAATGATGTTTTCTTACTTTGTAACACCATTTTTCATTGTGGAAATAAAAAATATTTTTATTTAAAGTTACTGATTGAATGATCGCGAGACATTTGAACCATTCAGTTCGTGGATTACTAGTTATGGTATATAATCAAGTTATGTTATTAGTAGCTTAAGGGGGCTTAGTATCCACACTATGCAGTGCTGGCCATAGGCCTGTTTATATATTAATTAATTAGGGTATCTATCCTACGGATACCATGTTACAATCGACATGCGTGGGTCAGTCTGTCGGCGTCTCGCGTTCTTAATTTTTGTGAAAGTAGATGTTAAAGTTTTTTATTTTCATTTCATTTTTTTATTGAACAAAGTTTATAGATAATGAGCTGAATAATAACTTTGCTTAGATAAAAATAATTCTATATATTATATTTTCTTCAAAAATGACATTTTATAACTCAAATTAACTATAAAAATATTTCGCTATTTTTATAAAAGGTGAAGACAAATGTTAAATTTTTTGTATAAGTTTAATTTAGGTTTTTGTCTTTCACTGAAACTATTTGTTACTTTTGGTTGATAGATGCCCTACTATGGCTACATTTTTAAAGGCAATAACTGATCAGGCATTCAAGTATTAAAGATAATATTAGAGACTTAACCCTTCAGTTGATATTAAATAGTATAATTTTTTTTACAGAGGAAAACATGTTGTGGAGAGCAAGATCGTTTGGAGATGCTCAGATGTTCCGCAGGGCTCAAGAGCTGAAGGTGCCTTCTTGTGATGCCCTCCAAAGTCTTTACAGTAGCCATAACAAATAGGCTTATTGTATTTTGTAATATAATTAATATGACGCATATTGCAGTGTTCATTTTATATTGAATGAACTATTTTTTAGAACATTAAAAATGTAACCACATATGAAGTAACTAGGATAAATGTTAAATTTAATATTCTCTTTGTTTGTAAATAACCTGCATAGTGACTACTTCAACTCTAGTTGAAAAAATTGATTGGTGAAGTAAGTATATTTATTAAAAAAAAATCAAACTTCTATCTTTGTAGTGAGCAACATTGTTTCACATATTTTCTTTAGTATGTACTAATAAGTTTAATTATATTGTTTCAATTTTGATATTTTGCTGTATCAAATCCCCTTTCATATGAATTAACTTTCTAGTTATATTAATATACCTTGTAAAAACATTTTTAATGAAATGTAATGAAGCAAATTGTTGATTATTGTGTATGCCTGTCTGTTTATGGAGTGAAAATGCTTATTGAAATAATAAATTTTATACATAAAAAGGTAAAACCTAAATTTTTTTTTTAGTAAGTATACAGTAGTACATTTTTATTGTATGCATCAGCAAAGTTTAATTGTGCTGTTATTGCAAGTTTTATAACTATTGTTTTATATAGTATTCATACACATTATGTACTGTTATTTTAAAAACCTTTACAAATTAATTAATGTGTTAGAAAGTTTTATAAAGTGCACTATTTAAATATTAAATAAACTATTTATTTTAGGATAATTAAATAAACTGCACCCTTAGCCTGGTTCACTGGGATGGGATAAACATAAGTAACTAAAATTAAATAAATACTTAGATGTTTAAGTTCTATCAAATTCGTTTTAATATTTCATGTTACTGGTTGCTTTTCAAATGAGGTTTCTTGTAACTTATTTTTAGCACCAAAGTTATTACCGAATTCGTTACTAAATTTGATTCAATGTATATCAAGATGTTCTTATATTTATTAAACAATTGGTATATTGCCTACTACACATTTTCACAATGAAATCATCTTCTAATATTAAATATAATTTCCATTAGATGTGCAATATTTTATGCCATAAAAAATTAATGCATTTTAAAAATAGACATGTAAAATATTTACTGTTTTGTTGAATATTATATAGATATTTATTAGTTGATATTGTAGTTAATATATGTGTAATTTTAGTTATCTTGCCTATGTCAATAAATATTGGATTTTGTATATTTCAACTATTTTGACCTATTACAGTTGTAGAAGTTATTTTATCTTCAGAGTGGGGACCAGGCTGCATTGAAGACTCCATGCCCTCTAAAGCAACAATACACCGAAAATATATGACCTCGATTATGATTGAAGCGTCCAACTTTAAGCACTGGACAGTTTTCTCAGACTCACTACAGGCCATTGTTAGACAAACCCTGAAAAAAAAAAACTTTTATACATAATTTCAGCAACTTGATCGAGAAATTAACTTATGCAAGGTACTGAGCCATGTAAACTGGAGTTGTAATGAGGCTTGAAACATGTCCAAACTTATGGAGACCAAAATACCTATAGCCCTCACTGAAGAACCCCATTTAGAGAAAAGGCGGGATCAAAATACTAGCCACCATTCAAATGTTTCTCTCAAAACATGCCTACCCTGGAATTGGAAATACAAATAGGTCACACAGCTACAGAATGTCTTGTGGAAGTCCACCAGTATGGGCAAATCCTAATTATTTTCCCTGTACTTGCTCAACTTGAAGCCACATGTGACTACCAGAAACTCCTTAGGTTATTAGCAGCGACACCTTGACTTTATCTCTATCTGTCTGAAGTGGGAATACTGAGGGACATCTAGGAGGAGCCTGTGCTAAATGCATGCCCCCTAAAGGAGGGTGAATATGCCACATTAATTACAGCAAAGACCTCTTGATCTTATAAAAGCAATAATCCATTCTGGCCTCAGTAACAAGACTAAACTCCAAATTTTGATCAGCAAATCGACCATTACCATTAACAATGAAAACCTTGCCTACATCACAAGATGAGAAATGAACAAGGTGACATCTCAAAATACAATTTAGCAATTAAACTGTAGCCGCACAAGAACATTAAATCAATCAATCACAACATGCACCACTCTTCATACCATGACACAAATATACAATTACTCTTCGATACATAACCAAAATATGAAAAACAAGGCGAATCGTTACTCAGACATCCCTTTTCTGAAACTGCGAAAAATTTCATTTTAGGACAAAAATGTTTTCACTTACACAAATGCAAGCATTTCCCTAAATAACCAAGAGGACTGTGGTCACCAATTAAATGCATGTCCTAAATAGAAAAAAACTATTTACTTCAACAAAATGTTTCTAAAAATCAATTTCAATTTTTTTTTCTTTTCTTTTGCCAAAATTTGATCTGCTTGTGGGACGGTATGTTTTTGCCATTTTTTCACTTATTACAAAAATAGGAAATTTTATAATCTTTGAATAACAACACCAGTAAAAATCTCAAACAAAAAAAAACCTTTGTGACAACTTGCATACCCATTATTTCTAAATTTGATCTAAAAACTGAAAACTATTTTTCAAACGTTTATTTTAATTAATTTTCACATTCGTTATCATCAGATGAACCACTTTCGACTAATGGAAGATGTATCCAATCAACATCATTAATTCTTTGAATTTTCAACTCATTTTTCTCTAGCACCTTTCTGGAAAATAAAAAAAAATTGTTAATGTTATTTTGTAAATAGAAGAAAATTAAATATGTGAAGCCATTTAGTAAAATAAAATAAAGCTCAGTTTATTATATCTATGAAAACCATTTCCTTTGGTTTTAAGAAATAAGAAGCTAGACATGAGTATGTGAATTACCCAGAACAAGCCAACAACAATCTGTTGATGATTAGCTTTAAATAGGGTATTAAACATGTTAGTGCTAAAACAATTTTTGGAGGAGAATTACACATAAACAAAAATTTTCAACACAATTAATCAAAATGTCACAGTAGTGAACCACTACTTACAATAAACATTGTTGTAACTTATCAAACAAAATTTTTTTTTTTTCAAAATTTATATTTTTGGAGAAAAAGGCAAAAATAAATATAATTACTCCTGGCATTTGTGATTGGAATAACATAATTTAAATGTTTACTTTATAATGAAACATGACAGAAAAATTGTACCTTTGTTTGACTTACTCTACAAACCGGACCGTTGAAATGTCTCGCGATGATTCATTCAGATTTCCAATCCATTGATGCATAAATAAAAACAAAATATGAAGAAAAAATATTTTCAGAGTCCAAGAATATCAAATCAAAAATGGTGTTACAAAGTGAGAAAATATTTTATCAAAAAATCACCTTAGAGACTATTTATGTGTAGTTCATTTCCAATCTATTGATGCATAAATAAAAACAAAATATGAAAAAAAAATTGTTAAAATTTTTTTTTTAATTATTTTGATGAAAAAATGTAGATAAAAAGTGAAAGAATCAAATAAAAAGACCTAGTACAATATTAAAACCAATAACTAAGCCTATATGAAAAGAAATAATAGTATAGATGATATGCAAGCATTGAAGTCATTGTCTAACGCCGCCGACGACGACATCGGAACTGCTACGCCCATGCAGAGCTTTGCTACGCACGCTCAACAAAAATTAGAAATAATTTCCAGTAAATCAAAAGTAATTTTTGTGAAAGGTAAATATAAAAAATACTAAAGCATTTTTTTACTGCCAGTTGTTTATAATGTTCTGTTGATACTGTGGTTGTTTACATACTGCAACAACATTGGTTGTGTTCAAATGCAAATACAAAACATTTCACATGAAAGTTTTTATCAAAACACATTCATTTTTTTGTATGAGAATTTTTGAATGCAGAATTATCGATGTGGACGGATTTTGTAGGTGTGGTGAAGATATCAGTATTACGTGTTCAAACTTGAAAGTATAATATAAAAGAAAATTTTATGATAACTGTTAGTATGATAAAGTATCTATTATTTTAGTTAAACCATGTTATTAATTTGTCAAATTGTGTAGATAAACTTAATTTATAAGTAAATTTTGTAGGTAAAATAAGTAAAATGGGT
>JARUHE010307493.1:0-12323 GCA_031471125.1 Archaeomysis grebnitzkii | reverse complement strand
TAGCCACGATTTAGTGGCTATTCTATGGCTCCTTTGGAAAATAGCCAAGAATTAGCCATTGAAATGCTACTAGGGTATCCTGTTGATTTGTTCAAGTACCCACTCATGGATCGTAGAGGTTGATGGGCTCCGTGTGTACTCCATCACATCATAAGTTGGTTTGATACACCTAAAATATTTTGTGTATGTATTATTTTATTAATTATAATTGGTTTTAATTGTTCTTTCTTTTTTTCAAGGCTTTTTCCGAAGGTCAATCACGCGCAAAAGCGTCTATCACTGTAAATATGGCGGCAAATGTGAAATGGACATGTACATGCGACGAAAATGCCAAGAATGCAGATTCAACAAATGTATGAGCATTGGAATGAGACCAGAATGTGAGTATTCTCTTGTTATTTGATTAAAATTTACTAACCTCTGGTATTTAAGTATCTTTAGTAGTTTCGTATTCTGTAATATTTCATCAACTTCTATTATTGACAATGTATTACATTCCAATGTTTCACCAATTCTAATATTTCAATAAAAGTATAACTTATTTGAGATTTGATCATTCAATTTTAGCAAGCTTTATTTTTGTTATTTTTTAACAAATTTATCTCGCATTTCATTTTTTCTTTATTTAACTTATGTTTTGTCTATTACTATTTGTTTTTTTTTTCATTTATCTGTTTTTTTATTTCTTTAAGATTTATTTTTTATTTTCTGTATATTTTTCATTAATCCAATTTTTTCATTTATAGTTTTTTGTCGAATTAATTTTTGACTAAATGAATTGTCTCCCTCTAGGCGTGATCCCGGAAAGCCAATGCCAGGCGAAGAGGCAACAAAAGATGGCGAAAGAGAAAAATAAAAAAGAAAAAGTTCCCGTCATTGTTGACAACTCTTTGTTCGACGACAACAAATCACACGTCACGGCAGCCATTGTAATTTTTAAGACTTTTTTTTCGTTTGTTTAACAATATTTTCTTTAAAAAATATTATATTTAACGACCTATTAAGATCACTTTGTTGCGAATTTTTTACTTATTTTAAACTTTACAACATAAGCTAATATAAATGTTTATTTGTATGAATGTTCTACACAAATGAACTTAGCCTACTTAATTAATTTTTATAAAGTACCTTTATTATTTTTTATTTCATTAACAAACATTCTCCTGAGAACATAACTAAATGTATTGGTTAAGATTTGTGTCGCCTACAGATAAATGGTTTTATTTCAGACGAACTTTTCACACCGGTATGTTTAGTTTAACCTTTTTCTTTTGTGTTAATTAATTTGTTTGTTAGGCATATGGTTAATTTTTTTATGTTTTAGCAACAAATGAAAAACCAAAGAGACGCAGTTCGACCGTTGACGAGTGAACAAACGGAATTAATCAAAACCTTAGTAAAGATTCAACAGGATTATGAACTGCCCACTGAAACCAACATGAAACTTACTTTACCTGTGAGTCTTTTTCACTTATTTTAATCATTTTTATCATTTTTCATTTTTGTCTTAAACTAAAAATTTTAATGAAATGTTAATAACCAAATCATTGTTTTTGTTTTATATTCATTTGAAATTCGTTTTATTATTTAATTTAGATTAAGTTTAAATTTAAATATTGTTTAGATATTTTATACTGAAATCAGTGGATGACCTAAAGTTCAAATATTTATTGTTTTCAAATTTATTATAATGATTATTTTGGATTTTTGTAAATCATAATTTTAAACAAAAAAATGTAGTTAGACTAAACATGAAAATCATCTTCGATATCTTTACTTTCAAACCAGATTAGCAAAATCAAAATTGGACATCAATTATTTTTCAAAATTAATTAAAATATATTTCTTTTCTATCCCAATTGGCTTTTTTATCTTTTTTTTTTCTTTTTTTGTGGAGTGGTGACTACTTTTTTTTCTCCTGCTTATTCATTTTATCAAACAGAAAAGTTTAGGTTTTTTGGAGATATGTTTTTAATCTATTTCTGTCTCTCAATTTCTATAAATTTGCTTAATTTTATTTCCTGAAATTTGTTTGTTTTGTTTTTTGTAAATTCAAAAAATAAAAATAAAAAGATTGTTTATTTTGCTGATCTAAATATTTAGGTTAAATTTATTCCTAAAAGATTTTTTTTTCGTTTTTCCTTATAAAATGTTTTTTTCAGTTGTTTGAGAACTTTAATCAATTTATTCTTTTTTTTTTAATTTGACTTAAAATGGTTTTGTGTTTCATGAAATAATTTTTCTTCATTAATTCATCATTTTCATAAATTGAACATTGTTAGTACTTTAATAACAAATTTAGTCACTGAGTTTGTTTGGTACATTTCAATCACTAAATAACATCTATGCTTATATATCAATGCTCTTAATAATAATTTTTCTGTATATAATATCTTGAATAACAATGTTAGATGAAATATCAACATGTTTAACAATTAATGTATTATTTATCATTTATAAAATGTTTTAAATATAATTTAGGAATGTTTTTAATAATGAAATATCATTTGCATAAATTTAAAGTCAGTATCTGATTTATTTTTTATTTGAATTTATATTTGTACCAATTAATCACTATTTCTTGATGTCATGGCTTAGCCCAAAATTGTTTGTGCATTCGTGCCACGTATGTCTATTAGTCACCATTATTTTTCTTTCATTCAGTTAACAAGTGGAGGGAGTAAAGCAATGAATCTCGAAGAAATCATTGAAACAACGACTCTTACTGTTAAACTCATTGTAGCTTTTGCCAAAAAAGTCTATGGCTTTATGGATCTACTTCTCGAAGATCAGATTAGTCTACTTAAGGTATTCAAAATCGTCCGGTAACTGTCACATGCCGGAATATGTTTCCATTGCCGAATGATTGATGTGTGGACGCTACAACTAACTGAATATGTGATTTCTCTTTAATGCTTTATGGTGTCATTAACATTTCTGTTATCTTATCATGGGCTGTAGGAATTGGCATTACAAAATTTCAATTAATGTAGCTTGGAGCAACAGTCTCATTTGTGTGATTTTCTCTTATTGGTTCGTTTCTGAATTTTCGGTGACAGGCTTGTAAATATTTTGCTTTTTATTTCTATGCTGTGTTTATGACATTAATGGGTGATGGTCAAATATTAATCTTTAATCCAAATATGATTTTAATGTTACTTCAATTGACTGTTCAATGCAACATTTTTTTAAACTCGTGTTTTGGCTTTCATTAGTAAATGAAAAACGTCTGCCTTGTTGGATATACACTCATTTATAATTACATAAAACTATTTTAAAAATACTGAAAACAAATTGTATTGTTTTTATGGAGACATTTAACAAACATGAAATTCTACCATTTTTTAAATCGACAAGACAACAAAAACAGTTTTAGTTAAAATTAATAAGCGACTGTGATGAATTATTCTTAAATTTACCTTTAATTTGTGCCACAAACTTATCTTTACGTTTGTGCAACAAAATCACATTTGTGCCACAATATTATCTTTACATTTGTGCCACAAAATTGTTTTTACACTTGTGAAACAAAATCACATCTGTGCCACAAAATTGTCTTTAAATTTGTGCAACAAAATCACATCTGTGCCACAAAATTGTCTTTAAATTTGTGAAACAAAATCACATCTGTGCCACAAAATTATCTTTACATTTGTGCCACAATATTATCTTTACATTTGTGCCACAAAATTGTCTTTAAATTTGTGCAACAAAATCACATCTGTGCCACAAAATTATATTTACATTTGTGCAAAAAAAATTTTTGTGCCACAAAATTGTTTTTAGATTTGTTCAACAAAATTGTCTTTACGTTTGCGCAACAAAATCATAATTGTACCACAAGATTGTCTTTACATTTGTAAAATAAAATCAAATTTGTGCCACCAGATTGTCTTTACACGTGTGCAACAAAATCATAATTGTGCCATAAAATGTTCTTTACATTTGTGCCACGAAGTTGAAAATAATATTCAAAATATAGCGAGTTACAGTTTTTGGTTGTTGCGAACTTCTTGGGTTGGTTCTTGCAGCTTATTTTGGCTGACGCATGACTTCACTTTGGGGAGGTTGAATACTTTTCTTTGAATTGAAAATCCAAAATCATCAGAATTAAAAGTAGAATCAATCGATGGTCATTCATTAGAGAAGTTAAGATGTCGAATCACCAGCCAAGGTCTGTGATTATGATGAGTAAATG
This sequence comes from Archaeomysis grebnitzkii, assembly GCA_031471125.1. Lineage (NCBI taxonomy): Eukaryota > Metazoa > Arthropoda > Malacostraca > Mysida > Mysidae > Archaeomysis > Archaeomysis grebnitzkii. The sequence goes on along the minus strand of JARUHE010307493.1, from coordinate 8,125 downwards.
TATTTTTAGTAAATTTCGTTCCTCCTTTTATAATTTTTAGGTCATACAGAATGCCGTGTTTGACATAGAGAATAAATTCAAATACATGACGAACATTTCAATCGTAACCGTCCATCTCATTGTTGAGTTCTCAAAGCTTCTGCCGGGTTTTGAAACTCTTCTCAGGGAAGACCAAATTACACTGCTCAAGGTAGCTACATCCACCTCTTGTATTAGACCTGAATATGCCGTTTCTTAGCCCAGCGAAAAGTTGTCTTATTGTTCAAGTCTCTTTCACCGGGACTTTTCCTTGTAAAGGAGGCTTGGAAGCAGCTCTTGTATATTAGATGAATGATATATCAATTAATGGACTATTTAAAAAAAATTAATTTCACTTTTTAATATTTCTGTTGAACTCGCAAATAACATTCCATTAATTGATATAAATTAGCATGAATGAAAAATAATCATTTTTCTGTAAGTTTATTTTTCCTTTGATTGTGGAAGGTAAGGTCTTTTTTAATTTAAATTTCACTTCATGTTTTAATTTCTAATAAAAATTAGTTCTTAACTTTGGTCACTTTAACACAACTGTAAATTAAATTAATCATAATGTTGTAGCTCAAAATCATCTTTGATGTAATTTTTGTAATACACAATTTTTTTCTTTTATTTGATATATTTATTTAAAGTTATTTCATTTATTCTTCAAATATATGCAATGCTATTGAAATGTTAATTTTAGAATAGATTTAAAGTAATTCTTACACTTAAAAAAGCGGTAGTTATAAGATTTATTTATATTTTACCTTTTTTTAAATCGGCCATTCAAGACAATCAAAAAGCCCAAAAAAGGTATAATCGCCACCATTACATGTTGTACTAATCTGGTAAATTTATCTTAACAGGGAAGTTCATCCGAAGTTATGATGGTGAGGGCAGCCAGGAGGTACAACGCTGCCAACGACACCATCATCTACTTCAACAACGAACCATACACTCGCAAAATGTATCAAGAGGCTGGCATGTTGCCCGAAGCAACCGAGGAAATTTTCAAATTTTGCAGCAAGATGCACAAACTAAAGCTGGACGATGCAGAATATGCTTTGCTAACTGCAATTGTTATTTTTTCAGGTGACCTTCTTACAAACTTTTTAGCTTACAATCAATTTATAGTAGTTATTATTTTTGTATTTCTTAAACTATAAACTGTATATATAAATATTATATCATACTGAAATAAATTATTATTGTTTTATAAATGTTTGTGCTATTTGATTGATTTTATTTTAGATTTGTGTATACTTTTGTTGTGTGAAATTAATAAAAAACATTTCATTACAGAACGACCAAACGTTGTCGAGAGAGAAAAAGTAGAGAATTTACAATCCCTGTATGTAGAGACTCTTCAATTATATCTACAAAACAAATGGAAAAACCGAAACGTACCGATCCTTGCGAAACTCTTGTCCGTCTTAGTGGAGCTCCGATCACTTGGCTACATAAACAACAATCAATGTATAACCATTAACGAAAATATAGAATTCCCGGTTTTCCTACGAGAATTGTGGGACTTCTAACTTTCGCGATTTTGTATATATAAATGATATTATAAGTAACTAACTTTGGTAAGTAAAGTGCATCAAATTGTATTTGAAAGTGATAACCAAGTTGAAAATACTAATACTTTCTAAGGGTTGAATTGAGAAACAATATAGGACAGTTCTATAGAAACATTTGCTATTAGTTGTAATCTATCTTTAGCAGTATGTATGTAAATAAACGATATTTTACTGTATCTGAACAAAGTAACTGTTGGCAACATTCCTTCATGAATTGGTATCTGCTACAAATGAAGTTTCCTTTGTATGCTTCAAAAAGTGAATTTCATGTTAATGTTAAGAAATCTTAAATATTGTGTATTTGTTACTTATGTCTTGCTGTTTATAATGATACATAAAATAGGAAAATCTTCGGTGCTCTCAAATGTAGTGCTGATAAAATAATGGAAAAGTGTATCGTACCTGCAGTTAATTTTGTATTATTAAATATTATGGAAAACATTTCTTGATAATGAAGTGAATATGATCTCTGTCGAATACAAAATAGATCTGATGTGTGTGTCTGCCAATTAATAGTGACATTGGAATTTAATGCCACGTTGGTTCCTACATCGAACGAAATATTTTTCATGAATTCTAGAACAAAAATCTGTTGAATGAACATTTAAAAATGAATTCGTTGGTTATGTGGAGTAGACATAGTTTATTGATTTATATTATTTACGTATATGATGTGCATACAGGTGCTGAGCCTGTAAAGAAAATTATGTCTACCAATGTTTAATGTACCTGTAACATTTTTATGTTTTTTGCTCTATCTTACACTGAGAAAATGTTCAAAACATTAGGCAACTCTTGATGTGCCTTGGAATTCAGTTCTATTACCAAAATTTTGACAAACAATTAATGTTATTTTTAATATTTTACAGTGAGATTATTATTACATCTATTATTTTTACTATTATATTACTACTACTATTACTATTAGTAAAATATTGATTTATGATTAATAATAGCAATGGCAGCTATTATCTCATTGCATCTATTTTTAACTTGTTATGAAAACATTTTTACTAAAATAAAGTAGAAGATATATAAACTGAGTTGTAAATATTTTTATAATGTTCTTATTCTTGTTAAAATTATAAAATGGTATGCCGTCCTTTTAAGATAATGTAGTCATGTATATTTTATTTGTATGTTGTGATGAATGACTTTGGGTTTGCATGCCGGTCGGGCTGAGTAAAAGATCTCTGGTCCAAATTCATGCCCGCAACCATCATCCCAGCTCAATAACCTTTGGGTAGTCTTGATCTCAAAAAGATCTGCTGCTGCTGACGATGATGGCCCGTCATTCATTTGTATCAATGCTTTTACTACTGTAAAAAACATTATGTTTAAGGAAATGTTATTGTCTACCAAATTGTGAAACAAAGAAAGGTTGTGTATCTATCATCTATATAAAATTATATAAAATATATTTTTTCAAAATAAAAAGATTTCTATATATATGGAGGGACTGGTTTAACGCATAATTTTTGTTGACTATTAAGTTTTTCAAATGTTCAGACATTTTTAATTCAGTTTTTGATTCAATCCAAAGACCGTTTCATGATCATGTCATTTTTAAATCATTAAATCCTAAATCTTAATCTTTTTTTTACAATTTTTTGGTTTGTATAATTAGATCCAATTTCTGTTTTATGTGCTAATCAGTTCTTGCTTATTGTTATACTTGCAATTATAATTGTTGATGTTTAAATAAAGAGATCATATAACATCAGAAGTGAATTGATTATTTTTTTTTAAATTTTAAAAAGTAAAAAGATTATTTTTTTAATAAAAAGAATTCTGACGTCATTGGCTTTGGTTGGTTAGAATCATATCAAGAATGTGTATCTTAATTATTTACTATGGCTGACTTTTTTATTGTAATGTTTATTAACCAATTAATTAAATTTCAATTTTATAACAATTCGTACATTTCCAAAAAAATTTACCTTTTAAATTATTTCTTTTCATATATCTGATTTGGCATTTGTATCGAAATTACAATTAGACGGTGCTAAGCATTTGAATTGATTCAGGAAGAACTGAAAATTAATTTAGCTGTACTTAATTAAGTTTAAATTTCTTTTAACTTCATTAAATTATTTAAATGAACTTTTAACTCTGAAATAATTGCCTTAAAAACTAAACTTTTACTATAGTTTTAATTGATTTTTAAAATTGAAATTGGAATTATTTTTATCATAATCTAAAGGAAGATTTTTCTGAGAAAATTCTTTAAATTTTTTAAATTCTATAACTCAGGAAATTTTGACAAGAAAATATAAAATGTTTATATATTTATAAATTGCGGAATGTTATGTCGTCTCAAAAAATATATTTTTTCACGATTTGAATTAGCAAATTTGAAATTTATTTTTTTTTATTATAAAAAGTTACTAAAGTGACGCAGTCCTAATTTTTTTGTATGTAAATATGTAAAATCTTGATATTTTTCATGGCTAATTTAAGAAAGAGAAATATAAGTGAGCTTTTAAATCAGTTACTATACCGTGTTCTCGGCCGCACTTTTTTTGATTCAATCAATTTTTTCTTGATTCAATAAAAATCATATAACATTGTGTCAATGTGATTAAATCACAAAAAAATTGATTAAATCAAGAAAATGTTGATGGAATCAAAAGCTCAATAAGACGAAATTTACATTGATGAAAGTAACAATGCATAATCATTTATTTTATTAAGCAAAACAAAATTATTTTTATTAGATTAAAAAAAATGGTAAAAAAATCATTATTATTTTGATGCCTTAATAAAAATAAAAAAACTGGAAAAAAAGAGATTAAAAATTATGTAATTTTTTACAAAGATTATCATTGGAGTAAAAAAATGAAAAATATTCTTGGTTTATAGCTTTTAATTGATTTAATAAAATAATTCTAAATATTCTAAAAATACTAACTCTAAGAAATCAAATTTATATTTATTAATTTTAAGGATAATTTTCAAATGAAATGAAACTGTATACTACCATAAAATAGTTTTTGTTTAATTTGAACCTTAAATATTTTTTAAATATTGGCAAACATAAAATTTAGTTTTACAGCGATAAGAAAGTTTATTTTTTTATTTATTATTATAACGAACAGTTAATTTAATTCAAAAATGTATATTTTATTTGTATGGAAAAAAACTATAAATAAGTGAGAACAAAGTACCAATATTTTTTTCATCTGAAAATTGCCAACTGGTTCAAAAATGTGATTACTTCAGATGATGATTAAATCATAAAAATTTGTTCTATTGGTTATATTTGCGACCGAGAAATGTGACTTCTATTTCGGATAACTTTTGAAAATAATTAGAAATAAATATCATTTTTGGAGTTTTTTAAATTCAATTAAAAATTGTGTTTATAAAAAATGGCAAGTGTGGAACAGAGAAAGGAAAACAAACCAGAATGGCGACTCTGCAATTGAATTGGATACAACCATGACGTCATAAGACTTCAGAACTTTAAAAATTGAATGCACTTCTAAGTTGTGGAAATTGAGCCTGATGACGCTTTTTGTAACTTTGAAATATTTTGTTAAAACTTCCAATGAAGAAATTGAAGATAAATTTTTGAATCGACTTCAAACAAATCTCGGGAAACAAGTTTAAAAAAACTAATTTAAATAAAATTTGGTTGAAATTCTACTTTTAATTGAATAAATATAAATTATACTTTACATTAAAAATTGCTCAAATTATATTTTAATGAAATTTTTACACTTTTTAAATATTTATAAATTTAAAGTAATTTTATACTTGTTTAATAAAACAAACTTCTTTTACACTTCATTTTATAGAAAAAATAATATTTATAATTTTCTAATTATTCAAATATTTATATTAAGAATAATAAACTTTGTTTTATTAAACAATAAGTTTTATATAAAAGATGATAATTGACTAAACGAAATGGTGCACGTTGTATGTTTTACTTACGTTATCAATAGCTTTGCAGGTGTACAGCGAATTTTTGATAACAAATGTTAAAACTATTGAGTTAGTGAACACTTTTGTATAAATTAAATGTTTAGCTATACTGTAATAAGTTCTGAATGTATTAATGTATAATATATCTGCACATCAAGATGTAAATACCAATGTAACTAATCATTACCATAGTGTATAAAGTTTTGTATATGCATCATTGGTGTTCAAAGTAAAATTGTTTAATTTGTTTCGACTTTTAAAACAAACTAAAAATAATTTTGTAAATGTCAAAAACTTTTAATATTTTAAAGGTCTCTAATGTAACATTTATTTATGTCAAAATTTAAATTTTTCTATGGGTTAATTTTTTCTAGATTGTTCTTAATATAGAAAACTAAAAATTAAATATTAAAAATATGAACACGAAAAATGTTTGAATGTTTATGTATATAAAAGAATAAAAAACTTGCAAGCAAGGTTATAAACTCTGTTTTTACTTTTTTATATAAATTTAATTTCGTGTGAAATAGACCCGAAAAATATATAATTATTTTCATATAAAGTATCTTAGTTTTTCTAACTGATTCATTTGTATCAATTGAAACTTAGTCATACAAATAATAATTATCTTCTAAAGGGCATTGACTTACTTCCCCATAAGAACATTTAAAAATTAATATTTTTCAATTTTGGTGATGTTGACAAAACTTAAATTCAATTTATATAGCCCTGGATTTTCAATTGATTTTTATGATGTTACAATCTATATTGGCATTATTTATAAAATACAAAATTTCTTATTTTCTATGGATTTACTTTGTGATTGATGATATTTCGATATATATTATCTAAATTTTAAAATATCTATATAAAAACAATATTTACAACTACACAAATTAGCTAAATGTTATGGAGGTAGAGATAACTATACGTTTTACCTAATCATATATTATAATATGTTGTATAACTGTTAATTGTATCATTAATATAAGTTTTTAAATTTATATAAGCAAAGAACTGTTAGTCGTAATTTCAAGGTTACGTAAGTGCAAAAGTTACAATCAAAATTTTAAAACAGAAAAATAATTTCTACACTCCATAATAAACTAATTGTTCCTATGATTTATACCAATACCTTCACCAAAAAGATATATTGCTGTTCTTGTGTACATTGCCAATATTAAAAATAAATAATTTTGTGAAGAAATTTTTTATTAAATAAATAAAACAATTGTTTCTTTTGTGTGGATTTGTTTGTCTATCCTTAATTAAAATTGATATACTACTTGAAAAACCATCACCGCACAACATGTTGGTTTTAGACGTTAACTAGGTACTAAATTAGGTTGTTTGAATGAGATATAGAAAGTAGAATGTTTAACCTTAAGTCAACCATTTATTAAATACAAAAGACGGCTTTGCCTCTGTAGCTCGTGAGCTGTATAATACCCAATAAGAAGAGAAAATAGTTACTTAATTCCTATCAAATATATTGGAATGTTTATTGGCAACTAACTCAATTGATCTGAGGACATGCACATCCTTAAAGTAAATATACAAAGGTCGCTAAATATTCTAAGTCTTGTGAATATTACAGCCTTTGACAAAATGACAGTATTTTAAGTATGTTATTACAATTACGACGAGAGTTGAACAATGATCTTTAACTGGATGTTTCAGAAGGACCCAAACTTATAAGAATCTTAGACCATCTTCATAATGAATCAAAAATATAATGCATTGATGCTTGCCATTCGTCACTAGTTCAATTAATCTTTAAGATCAACTAATTTTCTTGCAATATACATAGGAACGAGTTGTGCCTTCAATATAGATATACCAATAAAATAGTTAATAATATGTTGCACTGAACGTTATGAAAACAAATTATGTTGGATGTTTCATCAATTTAAAGTTGTCCCAATTGAAACATCTAATATAAATATTCCATCTACGAAAAAATACATAAGTTTGTATATGTCAACTTGTACTTGTAATTTATCCTACAAGTATTAACGTAAGGCAAATATTTCACAAAACATATGGCCTGATAATTTGTCGTTTATTATAACTATGATGAAAACTGAAACTGTTTGAATACCAATAGAAAACGATCTGTTTAAAAAAATTGCCACATACTTTTTTAAGCACCCAGCAACATAAATTTTTCATTTAGATATTCTTTTAGTAAGCTAAAGTGGAGATAGTTATCTTTTTCACATTGGTCTGTGCTTTATTATGTACATAGGTTAATTTAGTTAGATCTATATTATTCATTATAATCTATTTTTCATGTGTCGGGAATGAAAATTGTGAAATAATAGCACGGTCTCAAAATATACATTGTTTAGCCCTATACCTTTATGACAAGAATTTTCTATGCTGTAGAAGTTTATTGAACATTTTTTCAACCTATTTTCTTACATAACGAGTGTAAATAGTTACGTCAATAATGTTAATAGTAAGGTTGCTAAGGAAAATTTTACAGTGCAAAATAGAAATAACGTAAACAGAGCCAATTTAAACACTTATGTAGTAGATAATAAAGAAGGGATTAACTCTCATGAAATAAATCAAAACGTAGTGACGAATAT
>JARUHE010307482.1:0-12324 GCA_031471125.1 Archaeomysis grebnitzkii | reverse complement strand
CACTCCCCCCCCCCCCTCCTACCTCTCCTGTGTTTTGCGCCAATACCCAGCAGTGACCTGTTTGCGTAAATGGCGGCAAATCCACAGATTAACCCTGCAAGCTCTGCAAAAATATTGTCATAAAGAGTAAAAATAACATTGGAGTTACCATTGAAAAAAACTGATTCAGTGTTAACAATTTAATAACTGAATAATTGTTGTCGTAATATCTGAAATAATTTTTATTTAGGATTGAGAACGAACCTTATTGAACAGATCGTGTTTAAAGGGTAACAGAGCGATTTGATCGGACGAAAATCACGATCAAGCTTTTCATGGTTAAATTAACTGAAGGTACGACTGCGCAGTTTTTTATTTAAAACATTGAATAATCAAAAGTGATATTTTTTCATTTTAATTGTTTTTTTGTATGGGAAATTGTTGTTCTTGCTGTAAATGCACATTTGTAAATGACAAAGAATTCTAACATTATTGCGTAACTTTTTTTGCATAAATGTACAGTTTGTATTTCCTTCAACCACTGAATAAAACAATTCAAGGGATCATATTGCATAACTTAGCACATAACTGAAAAGTTTTGGACACAAGCTAAGAAAATAAATTATAATTATTGTTTGTTTAACCTAATTATAGTTAGAAAAAAAACGTATGTCTCATTTTTGAACTTCATGAATGTAAAAACAATCATTTTAGATCTTATTATTATTTTTATCCTATGTTTACTACCACTAATATTACATAAACTAATATTATCATTGAACAACTATTATTGATATTTTTGATCAGTGTTGTCCGTATTATTATAATTATTAATTATTGTTAGTATTATTTACTATTTTTATTATGGAATACAACAGAAACTATTGCTGTAAGCATGAATACCAATAAATTATTGTTAGTTCAACAGGAACAATAAATAGTTGAATATATTGCATTGTCTGAACTGTACAGTTGTCTGTGCTATTTACATCAGACATTCCGCACATCAAGCATGTTCAGTTGATGAATGTTGAAATAAAACAAATGTTAATACATATCAAATAAGATGTATTAATAAACATCAAAACATTTTTTTAAATCTACGTTTTATGCAGTTATACTATTTTTAATTAAAATTTCTAGATTAAATTAATATCGCAATGTAATCTTGTCTTCATAAACTCTTCTTCAATTTATTATTCAGTTTATTATACCAAGTCGCTGTTCTTGGTGAGTCGTCGCTAGTCATTCCTATTTTGTATCAACTCCACATCCAATTGTTTCCCTCTTATATTGGTCGCTATACAATCTTTCCATCTGGTCACCAGTCTTCCTATTCCTCTACCTCCCTGCACCTACCGTATATATTCATCACTTTCGTCACCTTTCAATACGTGGCCATATCATTTCAATCTTGCCTCTTGTATTTAATCGACACTTTTGTCACTTTAACAGTTCTTTTATCTGTGTGTTGTCTATTATGTCTCTGTTCGTTACTCCAGATATCCACCTCAGTATTTTCATATCAGATACATCCATCCCCTTTCCATTCATTTTCTTGATTGTGTACCCTCCATGCATCATAAAAATGTCTTTAACAAAATATAAACATTGGAACGACGTTAGTTATTGAGTTCTGTACCAGATAAAACAAAATAAAAACATGCCATGTAAAAAAGAAGGCTTTTCATTGGATATTGCATCATACGAAGGGTCATAGCCAATAGGTTTTTGGCAAACTACATTTTTATTCAGCAGTAGAAAATAAACTTCGCCTTGGAAAGGTCTATAATACATTAAATTGGACCATTGTAGTTATTTACAACCGAATGTAATTCTTGGACAAAAGAATTGTTGTGATACAATTTAGTTGAATGGAATTAAATCTTTAATACTAGACTAATAACTACCTTAAGGACCAAAGCCCATTGGAACTACCATTGAAATAACCCTTAGAATTTTGGGACGAATTCGTCATTTTAGGCAAAGCATTAATTATTAAGCCTTTGCATAAGCCGATTAGAATGAATGAATGTGATGGAATAAAATTTATATTTACACTTTGAATAAATAAACGATTTTGTAAGTAATGTTTCCATTTTATTTAATTATTTATTAATTAAAGCTTCCATTTTATTTAGTTATTAATTAATTAATGTTTCCTTTTCATTTAAACATTTATTACTTAATGTTTCCTTCTTAGTTAATTATTTATTATTTAATGTTCCTTTTTTATTTAATTATTTATCACTTAATATTTCTATTTTATTTAATTATTTATTTATTAATTAATGTTTACATTTTATATAAATATTTATTAATTAGTGTTTCCTTTTTAGTTGATTATTTATTAATTAATGTTTCTTTTGCATTTTGTTAAAAACAATAAATAATATTAATTTTACAGAAAAATTTGTTTAAATGAAAATAAAGAACATAACATTCTACATTGGCATCACGAAATATTTTTCTTTTTAAATAAATATATACTTATTAAAACATACATTTTATAAAATAAAAACTTGAAATTCATGGTTAACCAAATTTTTTGAAGGTTTAGAGATATTTTTATTATAAACAAATGAAAGAAAAGGGTTAACAAAATAATATATAGAGTTGTATTAAAAAATTCAACATTTTAGAAACTTTTTTTCAAGATACAATGTTTACATTTTATTGATTTTTTACTAATTAATGATTACATTTATTTAATTGTTTATAATAAATAACATTTTTATTATTTTTACTTTATTTTTATTTTCTCATATTAATAATCTATTACTGTAGCACATATTTGTTTATGTTATTAATGATGTTGTTTTTTATTTGTGTCACTATTTGATGTTGTTTGTTTGTTTATCTATTTTAGTTTTTTTTGTAACATAATAAACTTAACAAAACATAATAAACTTAACATAACATAATTAACTTAACATAACATAATAACTAATGATTGAAAACATTTCACAGTAGGATAAGCTTTTCATTTAAAATATAAATAACTGGTTTCAAATAATACATTTAGTAAATTTATATATTTTTAGTTTTCCATTTAGTGAACCATTTTTAAGTTAAATTATAAAATTGTTGCAATTTTATATGTAAGGAAGAAATCAAACTCTTTATTTTGTTAATAATTTTAACAGTACTTATATAGAGAAAACTCATAAACAACTTTTCTCAAATAAATTCAAAAAGTGGTTACATTTAAAAAAAATGCAAAAAATAAACATTATTACAACAATCACAATTACTATTACTGTGATTATTATTGTTCTGTATTCTTATTTTAGTTATATCTTAATTATTCTAACTCTTATTATTTAGTATTATTATCGTAATTATTCTTATTCTTATTATTTAGTATTATTATTTTAGTTATATCTTAATTATTCTTACTCTTATTATTTAGTAATTTTATTTTAACTATTACCATTGTTATCATTTATTTAATTATTATAAGAATAACCATTATATTTTAATTATTATAAGCAATAACTATTATATTTTAATTATTATAAGCAATAACTATTATATTTTAATTATTATATGAACAATTATTATATATATTTAACATTTTCTTATTAATTTGTACTTACAACAAAATAATTATTCAAATCACAGCATAAAACGTAAAAACTTTTCCTCACGAACGATTTTTTCTTTTTTATTCACGGTTGAAAAATTGAATGAAGGTCACACGATGACTTTCACAATTTTACGTTACTACAAATACGATTTAAATCGACAAAAAAACGGAAATAAAAACTTACAAAAAATCATTTGTTACGTGTTACAATAATATATTTTGAGATCTTACATAATGGGCATTTTAAGATTGTCACAACGTTATCACAACGTTATTTTAAATATTTTTAATCTTTATATAACGTATTTGCAAAACCTTTGTCATTGTAATTATTTTTGAAGTCAACGTTATATGAACATCTGAATAACGTTATTTAAACGTTGTAGCAATTTTCCGTACAAATTTGGCCCTAATCAACTTCAATACAATGTTGTATGAACATTTTTAAATTAACTTTGTTACAACTAACCATTATGTAATGTTTCTATAACAACTGTTTATAACTATTCTACAACAAACCTATACTCAACTAACCCACGGTCAACGTTTAAATAATGTTTAGATTAGGTTTGTTGCTTAAGAGCTTCATTTAAACTCTCAAATGATGTTGAAACAACGTTGGTTACCAACTGGGTAAGATTATTGGTTTTATTTCCAGTTGGGACGCGTGGTTCCCGTTTTATGAAAACTAATTGCTTTTGCTGAATAAAATTAAAGAAAATTGTTATCATAAAAAACATAAAAACTTTAAAAAATATTTTTTTTAAATTAATTTATTTAAATATTAAAGTTATGCAACACTTCTTCAATGAACGGCAGTTATTGTAAAAAATATAAACAATTGATATTTTCTTCACAAAATATTTCTATACTGTTTTAAATAAGTTTGCTTATAATAAACCTAACAGTGTTTCTTAACCAGTGAAACTTCACCAATGTATTAATATTTGGTGAAACTTGACGATGGCTACGTCTTTTTACGACAACGGCATATTAAAAGAATCAACTTTCTTTTGAAAGTTCTCGAAAAACTACAGAAAGTCACCTAACCCAACTCTCTCGTATGTGCAGAGTGTAATTATATAAATAAGAGGATCTATTAAAAAAACGCCCGAAAAAAATTGTAAAAAATATTCAAATAACAACGTGTTTTAATACGACGTTATCGTGAATTTTCACCTAATATTTTTCCAAAAAACTTTGTTTGTTTTGAATAATTATTACAACTTTTTAATTTTTTAGATTTAATTCAAAATTTAGTTGTTAAAGGTTAATGCAAGTTATAATGTTCATATTTTCACACTGGTATCATTTTTTCACTTGCTAAGTTTCTAATATTTTTATTATTATTTTATTTAGATTTTAACAGAATAAAAACGATTATATTAGTGTTCAAAAACTTTAATTTCGTTTTTAGTGCATTTTATATAAATAAAATATGTTGAAGAAAATATAAATTTCCAAATGAATCTAATTTATAATATTATAAATGTCGTAAACTAACCAATAAATTATCTTAATTCTATGTAAATTAGTCACAATTTTAGTTAACTTCAAATAAATTTACGTAAGCATCATCTGTGTACCCGAGGACTGTAGTTGTATGAAAATTAACGTGAAAGACGATTTATCAATAAATAAAAACGATTTTGTGTAAACAAATTTAGTGAAATTAGTTAACAAAATGTTTGAAGAAAACTATTCAACTATGGATGTGTTTCGAAGATGTGTTTCTTTGTCAAGCTGTGTTTGAAAAACCAGCTTCTATACGTGACCTCTGATTATTGTTGTTGTTGTTGTTGTTGTTGGGACGGCGGATGATTTATGGACTCTACCAAAATTTTGATTTTTTTTCAAAATAATAAAAAAAATAATTTTACAGAAAAGTTTATTTAAATGAAAATATAGAACGAGGAGCAGTTATTCGTACTTGTTTTCTAAATAAACAAATTTAAACTTAAAAGTATTAATATATCAGTTATTTGATTGTTGTAGGTTATTTGCATTTCCTCAGAATAGACTGACAATTGTATCAATTCTGGCTTTAATTTGTTCTACTATTTTGTCAACGTTAAGAGTTATTATATTGTAACGATTACACTTCGACAAATAGTCGCCCCAAGTAATTCTGAATTCAGATTGGATCTTGGTATGCCATAATTAAGTATGGGTAATAATAATAATAATAATAATAATAATAATAATAATAATAACTAAACTATTTCAATCTGAAAACATAATAACTATATAGATGATTAATTACAACCTATCAATTATAAATATATTTATTATTATTTATTATTTTCTATATAATTTATATTATTTATATTATTTATATTTTTATTACCAAAGTTTTTTTCAGAAGAAGACAGCTGGGTCAACAAAATTATCAAATATTAAATACCATAAGGAAATTTTAACTCAATAAATATGAACATTATAAATAAAAGAAACAGAAAGAATTAAAAAGAAAAAACATTTTACACTTCGTTCAAAGAATCAAAATGAAAAAGATGTTCTATATCTTTACAAGGCTTAATCTAAGCTATAAAAATCTTGAATAAACAAAAAAGAAATAATGTTTCAAAAAACAATTGGAGCAGATTCTAACGCATGCGAATGTGTGTGTCAAGAAGTACCATTTGCTTGTTATTACATATCAAAAGAATGTTAATTATACAATAAAATCAGCTTGGATGTTACGTGCATTACCAACACATGATGACTCTTTCACTACAGGGTCTTTTGATAACCCTTTAGACTTGAGCAAATAATTCATAGTTTAGACAAAAACAAAATGAAAAATTATTTAAAAAAAAAACAATTATTTGATTTGCGCAAAGGTCAACATCATTTCTTAGTTTTAAAGAACTTTTGAAAAGTGTATTACAGAACATATTTCTGAATACCTAAGTAACAAATTGTGTTTTAAACATGATACAAATATATTATCTATTCTTTTTACTAACTTCACTTATACTACTTAACACGTGCCTAGGGGTCATAGCTTATATTTTAGTGCAGAAGCTGATGTACTTTGTATAACATTTTTAGTATTTTAATATCGTGATTTTTTTCTTTGTGTATCACGATATGTTTGTACTAAATTTATATATATTTTTAAAATTAACCCTTTAACGATTGAATAATGTAACTGTTGAGTTAAGGTCCCAGCACAATAAAATTGACGTTGGAAATAAGTCTTATTACAATAGGTTACAATAGGGTTATGGTCAATACAACAAATATAACCCTTTAACGCATATTAATAAACAGTAACAATTAACAAAAGTTGTCTTCAATATTAACTTTATTGAATTTAATCGTTGCAATAAGTGTAATATTGTATTAACCCTTTCAGATCAGAGTGATTATTCAGATAAGGAATGAAACTGAAGTACCGTCGGGCTGCAAAGGGTTAAACACAGGTGCTGCAGCCCATGGCTCACAAATTCCAGTGGAATGAAGACTAAAAGAATGCATGACCAACAATCAATAAGTTGAAAGCATGACATCCATTGTTCATGACAAGCAAATGTACCAAAATCATGCAAAGTAAATCTACACTTTTTAGATGAATGATGAGTCTTTAACCTAATTACAACCTCTGTTGATTAATTATCCACTTAAACAAATATTTCAGAATTTATGGCTTGCCATAAAATTGCATTTTCAACAAACAAAAATGCCTAACATAACTAATAATTATAAATTTATTTTTTATTTCAAAATTTCAACCAATTAATTTTAAAGAATTTTTCAGTTCAAGAGGACTTTTATTTCTTGATCAATGATACTTTAAAAACAAATTTCATCATATATTGCTTTGTAAAATATATTGTAAACTAATCCTGCATTTTCTACTTAAGGCATTAATTCGAAAAATCGCAATTTCCCCAAGTATAGAAAGTCATGTTTTGCAAACTAAGTAAACTAAAAAATTCATAAGTTGTTCAAAGTAAAAAATATTTAAAATCTTAGACTCAAAGGAAAAAAAAATATTATTTAATACAAAAAAAAATCTTCAAATTATTCAATTAAAACAGAACAAAGAAACTTATAATTATAATTCCAAATCCAATTTTAAATAAAAATTAAATTGAGTGAAACTAAGAACTTTTTACAGTTCTTGTGAGCCAATTATTTTAGTTTAAGACATGGTGTTTTAACAATGATAATTACAATTATTACAAAAATTTAATTCTCATTTTTAGTTATTCAATTAAATGGTTATTGCATTAATAAGTTTATTGAATCAATTTGAATAAAATATTAATTAAATTGTTTAAATTTCGTAATAAAGTAATCGAAATTTTATACATTTGAACAATAATTATTTTGAAGTTCAATTTATCAAAACACAACTTCAGACATTGTTGCAAATTAATTAATTGTCTACTAGCTCTTTTTCAGTTTAAAAAAATGGTTAAAGATTAAAAAGACGTTTGCATGCCATTTACATATAAATTAAATTATTAAATAAGTTAAAGTATATAAATAAGATTATGCGAAAGTTTATTTGTATGTGTATGGGTAGTTAATGTTTGTGATTGTGTATTTTGAGGTGTGCATGCTTATTATAACAATATAACTGAGTTCGAGAGAAAAATATATAAAAATGTTACATACAAATGCATAATGTCTTGACATTAAAATCTGCATATATTGTCTATACTCTACATGCAACATGTGCCAATAAAATGGTATATATAACCGTTAAAACTATTTTAATTATACACTTTTATAAAAAGTTAGTTAAACAGTTCCTTTAGTGAAGACAAGAATGCTTATATTTTATCCTTAATAATATTCAGGAATATATAGAAAGTTTGGTTATCTATTGTAAATAAAATACCAGTTTCATGTAAAGTGACCTTATTATATTATATTGCATATCTATTATAAACTTTATTTTTATATTTAAACATTTATTTAGATTACGTTATAGAACTTGATCATACATGTTTCACTAGTAAGATACGGTTATTCAAGCAGTTTGAAGAGCGAGTTCTGTCAGCATTAACAATAATAAATAATAAATAATTATAGATAATAAATAATAAAAAATAAATAATACATAAATGTATATTTAGTTTCACTTATAATTTTTGGAAATTAAAATGGTTTTTAAATTTCTTATACAAATATTGTCCAACCAATTTGCTTACTCAAAAAAATCTAGATAATAACAAAATCTCAAATGTTTTGCAAAAGTTTATTTTTTTCGTTGAAAAACTTAATATAAAATATTGATTAAATATTTTTAGTACAGACGAAACATGATTGAACTAAATATTTTCAAGTTTCTTCGTAATTGTTATTTTCCTCGTCATTAATATTATGACATTGGTGCCACTGGCAATGGAACACCCATTGTTCTTGAACCAGTTTACCAATACAGATTATAAAGACCGTCTAATAAGCATTAAATAAGATTTTAACTGATTATAACAAGATTTTAACTGATTATAACAAGATTTTAAGTGATTATAACCAGATCTTGAATGATCTAACAATATCTTGAATGATCTAACAAGATCTCGAATGATCTAACAAGATCTTGAATGATCTAACACGACCTTGAATGATCTAGCAAGATCTTGAATGATATATCAAGATCTCTAATGATCTAACAAGATCTTGAATGATCTAGCAAGATGTTGCATGATCTAGCAAGATCTTGAATGATATAACAAGATCTCTAATGATCTAGCAAGATCTTGAATGATCTAACAAGATCTTGAATGATCTAACAAGATCTTGAATGATCTAACACGATCTTGAATGATCTAGTAAGATGTTGAATGATCTAGCAGGATCTTGAATGATCTAACAAGATGTTGAATGATCAATCAAGATCTTGAATGATCTAACACGATCTTGAATGATCTAGCAAGATGTTGAATGATCTAGCAAGATCTTGAATGATCTAACAAGATCTTGAATGATCTAACAAGATCTTTCAAGACCTGTCCCTTTAGAACCTATAGCTTCATTATACAATCTCTTGGAATTTTTTTATTACTTTTCCATCTGAAAATACTGCAAATAAAGAACCTTGCGCAATAGTAACTAAAATCTCTGAATATCTATGTATGTTATAAGATATAGATAACTTGATGAAGTTATGATTGATGTCAATTCCTATTGTAATAAATTAAATCCATCCTTATACAATAAATGCTTAAGACCAAAAACCATATTTTCTGCGCTGTTAGATTTGAAGAACTAAAAAATATGTTTTTGATTAATTAAAAACGTAAACTTAGACGGATGTGCAAAGTAAGATTAAACAAAGATTATCCAAACACATTTCGACATATGACCGATTCTATCGCTGAAGTAAATAAGTTCTTGCCAAAATATTTTTCTAAATGACAAAATGACTTTTTTATTTTTTCAACATTCAAACAAATTTAATCCAATTAAACTACTTTAAAATCAAAATAAGATAAACTTGAAAATTAATTTATTGAAATGATTTTTTCAAGTTAAAAACAAATGAAGTGCGACAAAAAACGACTTGATTATTAAAACGTTTTGGTAAGACAAACCGCAGAAATCGCGCGGCAAATTCAGGTAAGCAGAATCTTCCATCAGGATAAACATTAAAGGTTGACGAACCTGCCTTTGAATGTAGACAGAAGCATTGATCCAAACTAGGTCAAACAATGTTTTCGGTGTCCTTGCAGTCACCGCCACACATTTACACACGCCCCCCTCTCCCGCCTCTCCCCCTCCGCCACCCTAACACACACGTGTTGGTGGGTGGTGTATCGATTCAAAGGGCACGTCTTGAGGGGAGCTATTGCGATTATGCAAAACACTTTTCTTACAATTTGTGATACACGGTATGACGTCACCGAGTTGTCATCTAACTAGAAGTTCAGGATCATTAACACCGTCTCAACTAAATGTCATTAACATTATTTGCTGAATTTTATCTGCTTTCCCAAATTGACATTGCGGTGACACGATGCCAAACGTACGATTGCGGTACTGACCTCTTTAACATGCCAAAAGTAAGATAAGTTTTACGAGAACTTTGAAATCTTTTATTATTTATAGATTTATATTTACGTTCATTTATTTGTTTTATAATAATTATAAATAGTCAAGATTATATTATATTATCTCTGTTATTACTTCTTAGTGATTTATCAAATTAATTATAAATTTAAACCTGTTTAGTTGTTTGAAAGTTAGCAAATTATTTGGGAGGTTAAAGATTTTATGAAGGTACTGCATTGGTGGAATTTCTGCCAGTATTGTTACAACTGCACTAAGAACGTCGTAACGACGTAACGCTAATAAACAAAAAATGTTTAGTTATCTAACGTCTATTTCATATAAACATTCCTGAATGGTATTACCAGTCTGAATGGATTATCAATTACTCTATGGCATTTGAATGCATAAGTATATTAATGCAATGCATACATTTACTATGCCACTATTTCAAGCAGTCATTGACTTGTGATTGTTCAAACACCTTTCGCGCAATGACATTCAAGTAAAACTATAATTCAATAGCAATAATGTTTTAATTAAACGAACTAGCTCGGAGTAAATGACTCCATTAAGTATTTTGTCTAACTCTCGTCCAAGAAGCAATGAAGAAGAATCAATATAAAAAATTAATGTAGGTACACTCGATTATACAAATATACAAATATTCAAAGCATTTTACCCTTCAAAACATTCAAAAAATGAAAAAATAACTATAAGCCTACTTCAAAACTGTGCCTTCTATGTTAGCTGCATACTAAATCATTAGGCTTTTAGCCGCATAATATAATTCAAACATTGAAAAAACTTTGCTACAAATTTTCATCACTCTTAATTGTGAAAAGTGAAAATTAAACACCGTTAAAAAATACCTCAAAATAAAACTGTTTTTTTAAGATTTAAACTAAATGTACGATCGCCCAAGAAATAAGAGTCACCTTCAGCTGAGAATGATGCAAACAAATAAGTCTGAAACAATTTGTTGGTTATTACAAAACATCAAAAAAATAAAATATTTTGTTTTATTTTTTTAAGCACATTGAATAATTCAAAACGATATAGTTCAATCATCATCAGATTGAGAGGACTAATATTTCTTGTGTGATAGTACAACAGCCTTTAATTAAATACGCAGATACGAACATCCAAACAGACTTTTTAAACTTTTTATCTCTACAGACAAAGTAACGATTAAGAAATTGATCTGCCAATGGAAATAAAAAATAAAAAATAATTTCTCGAACCTATCTAATTTATAATCATTTTATTTTATATTGATTGTATTATTTTTCATGTTTGCTCTTCATTTAAATTTAGGAATAAAAAACTGCAAAACCTTAGGAAAAATAAATTTATATTTTAAATTCTGGGTCAATAAGCATTGACGTGATTAGCAATTAAAACGCATTGAAGTAAATTTGAAATAATTATTATGCCAAGGTTAATAATAATTAAAAAAGTTAATTATTCATTCATTTATAACTCCAAATCCGCAAATGTAATTTGTTCTGAATTGATGAATCTAATTTATGAATCTTTTCATTGGGAAGTAGGTCTCTCAAGACCAAGTTTTCTAAGCAAAGGCGCGCACCAATTCACCAACTTGAATATCACAACTGCTATTTTTTTAGGTTGACCCATTCTACACTTGCCAGAAATAATGTTGCCGAGCTATGCTTACAATCGTTATAATTTTATGAAATAGATACAATATAATACAACATATAATACAATAACAATTATATATA
>JARUHE010307471.1:0-12324 GCA_031471125.1 Archaeomysis grebnitzkii | reverse complement strand
ATTTATATATATATATATGTGTGTGTGTGTGTGTGTGCGTGTATATATACATATATGTATTTTCTCAATTGAATTAACGAAGCAAGTACTAGTTGTTTGAATGTGTTTCTCAAACTAAACACCAATCTGGTTGATACACAACACATGTCTTAACCAACAAACTTTTAAGCTTCACACCTGTACCTTTTCACAGACTGAAGCAAAACGTATACATCAACTTTTTGATAATGTTTTAATGTTTTATTTAAATAATTTTAGATTATTTTTAACGCCTTAGTCACTTCTCTGATGATAAACAATAAATGACAGAAGTGGAAGAACATGTTATATAAAATTATAAAATAGCTCGTATATAAAAAAGTTTGTCTTAAAAATGAAATATTTCTCAACTACACAAAATGTTCGTTTCTTTAATGTCATTTATTTTTCCTTCTTTTTTATTATTTATAGCACTCATCATGCAATGATTGTATCGGTGATGTAATACGATTTCATTTGCAATTTTATGTTCCAACACCTGACACTTTTCGGAAAAAAAATGTTTCTATTTATTAACAAGCCGAATATTTTTTAGTTGTGAACTTTATTAATAAACAAATCTATTGAATAAGAGATTGTCATTTATTTTGAATAAAATCAATATCGATTTTAACATCAAATCACTGATTACAGTTTGGATCTTTTGTTCATGTTCATGAATTAACCATATAGTGCATTGCCCCCATGTACTATCGCCTAAAAAATAAGAGTTTCCTTCAAATGAAAAACATGAAAAACTATTTTTTTTTATCTTTATTACCCAGTATTAAAATAATAAACCTGTGTCTGTTTTATTTATATTTCTATAATTTTCAGTTGAGAAGACTCTTATACCTTTGGGTTAGTACAAGTTCATGAAATAAATACTGCTTCAACACTAACTTCAATGTACTTTGGTCCTTATCAAAATAAAAAAAACTATCTAATTGTCCAACCAATGCTTCTGCGAATGTGTTGTAGCCTTTAACAATTTGGGTTATCCTCAACTCGGGGGCTTACCTAAGATACTTGGAAGAAAACCTTCTTCCATGGAACAATAAAGTCATTGTTGGCAACTAGACTCCAAAAAAATTCATAAGTGGTTCAGTGAAAAAAATTGATCACGCCAGTGGCCGGACCTTTTTCTTTTGGATCTTATGTATGCGACAATTTGAAAAAGCGCGGCAATAAAATTTAATGTAAAACCGAGGCTAAACTAATATACAGGATTTACAACAAATTCTTTGTTTGTAGAATGATGCAGCAAAGGCATCTCTGATGTTTAGAGATCCTATCACTAACTGAAAAAGTGAAGCAGTGCAGAGTTTAAATTGACAATCTTTAGGATTGTTATAGAAAAGACTAAAATTATTCATTAAATGTTACATATATGATTCGCAAACTCAACACTTTGTTACCATTATAAGTATCAAGAAAATAGACATGCTGTTGGGTCACATAAATGTTTTATAAAACTTAATATTATATCAATAAAATCGTGACGCACCTTGTGTATTCATCATTGCTGATGTTAGCCATATAAATAATTAAAATAAATTAAAATGCTTTTAATAATTGCTTTCCTAGCCAACGTTTTAAATATTGTTTGTCATGCAACATAGGAATTATTTGCATGCAATTCTTACTTGAATTTTAAACATAACTGACTGCTTCTGAAGAAACATTTATTTATCCACACATATAAAATATAGACAATAATTATTGTTTGAAATGTAATAGAACATTAACAACATGTTTAAGTGAATGACTTGATGTTAAGTTTTTTCAAGTTTATATGTTTAATTTTTTAAATCGACCCAAATTTGTTGGATGAATCCGTACAAATATAAAAAGGCCTTGGCAAAGATGATGCTCTTACAAATTGGAAGCACTGAC
The DNA here is from genome assembly GCA_031471125.1 of Archaeomysis grebnitzkii. Classification (NCBI taxonomy): domain Eukaryota; kingdom Metazoa; phylum Arthropoda; class Malacostraca; order Mysida; family Mysidae; genus Archaeomysis; species Archaeomysis grebnitzkii. The sequence continues at coordinate 10,410 of JARUHE010307471.1, read as the reverse complement.
ACAAATCAATTACTGCCGGTTCTCCAACAAGCCAGAAGTTTAAAATTCAACTCAGTTTCATCACAATGACGCCATGGAAAACTTTAAACCTTCGACTAACTGTGAAGTGAATTAGCGGGCCACAATTCAGCATGTATTGCAAAATCCATCTGGGATCGCAGGAAGATAGTCTACGACTTCTGAAGGCGTTTCACGAGTATGGCTAAGACCAGCAAGACGCCAACAAGCCAAAAAGCGATACAGTTCACAAACTTCGCTTTCTGACTGGCCTCAAGAGAAGCGTTAACGCAAATCCAACCATTCAATTTTCGACATTGTTTAAGAGGAGGAACGTCAGGGGGACGACAGTTCACAGAGGTATCAAGGAGCTCAGGCTAACCTCTTATGTGCAAGGGAAGAGTCATCTCCTGACCAATAGGATGAAGGATGTTTGCTTTGAGACGGAATGACCGCTGGGTTGCCCCCTTGAGCGCAATAAAGTGAATGCCGAGATTTACTGCAACGTCTTGAGGCCAAAATCATTCCATGAATGAAAGTAAGGATTCAGGTAAAATTTTTGTTTCAACAAGACTCCGTCCATGAAAAATCGGGCGCGCAAGACAGTCGAATCGCTCCATATCCAGTGTGTGATTCTAGGAGAAGGACTTCTGACAACCAACTCTCCTGACCTGAACTTCTCAGAATACTTTCTTTTTGTGCGCGACTTGAGGCCAAGGCTTGTACAAAGCCTCACAAAGCCACATAGCCCTCAAAGATAACATCAAGAAGGCACTGAGGTCGTTGAAAACTGCAGAGATCATCTGCGCCGTGTCCAAGTTTTGCAAGCGTGTGGAGGCTGTCATCATGGCCCAAGGCTGTCATACTGAACAAAAACTTTTTTCTTTTAGTCTGGTGATAAATTGTCAAAAGTTGAATGTATTGTTGTTGTTTTTATGTGAGCTATTATGATTTAAACAGAAAGGGGGAAATCTTACGGATTTATCTGAAAGCTAAACTTTACAAACATACAACCTTACGTAGACTATTTTTGCTGGGAATTGTGAAAACAAAATATATAAGCTGATGATATAAATAAATGAAATATTTAATTGCATGAAAAAAACATTTTGAAAAGGACGCTATCTAATGTAAACATCTTGTTTTAAAATATTGAAAAATACGTAATACATTCCAACATTTTAAAAATAAATTTTTTTAAGGTTTTATTACAAAAGTTTTTAGATATTCAAAATTCCTTCTCAAAGCATGACATGTCAGCGTTTTCTTGCCTTTGTGCTTAATTTTTATGTGATGCCTGTGTAGCCTATGTGAGCATTTATTTTCTTCGGATTTTTCGAGACTTGTGTTATGTGACCATTTATTTTCTTCAGATTTGTTGATGGCTGTGTTATGTGACCATTTATTTTCTTCGAACTTTGTATACCTGCACATGTGTTATGAGATAATTTTTTTTAAATTTGTTGATGCCGGTGTTATGTGAACATTTATTTTTTTGGGGCTTGTTGATGCCTTTGTTATGTGAGAATTTATTTTATTTTTATTTTCGATGCGTGTGTTATGTGAGCATTTGTTTTTATTTGTTGATGCCTGTGATTTGTGAGGGTTTATTTTTGGGGGTTTTTGATGCCTGTGCTATGTGAGCATTTATTTATTTTTTATTTTTGACGCCTGTGTTAAGTGACCATTTAATTTCTTCAGATGTTGTATACATGTGTTATGTGACTATTTATTTTTTCGGGGATTTGTTGATGCTTGTGTCATGTGATCATTTATTTTTTTCCGATTTGTCGATGCCTGTGTTTTGTGAGCAGTTATTTTCTTCAGTTTTCAATGCCTGTGTTATGTGAGCATTTATGTTCTCGGATTTGTTGATGCCTGTGTTATGTGATCATTTAATTTCTTCGGATTTTTTTACCTCTGTTATGTGAGCATTTATTTTTTCGAACTTGCTGGTGCCTGTGGTATGTAAGCATTTTTTTTCGGATTTCTCATACCTGTTTTATGAGAGCATTTATCTCTTCGGACTTGTTGATACCTATGTTATGTGAGCATTTAATTCCTCCGCCTTTTTTATACCTGTGTTATGTGTTCGTTTATTTTTTTCGGATTTGTTGATGCATGTGTTATGTGATCATTTTTTCTCGGAATTTCGAGGCCTGAGTTATTGTTTATTTATTTTTTCGGATTTGTCGATGCATGTTTTATGTGATCTTTTTTTCGGATTCTCGAGGCCTGAGTTATTGTTTATTTATTTTTTCGGATTTGTTGATGCCTGTGTTATGTGATAGTTTTTTTTTTTCTTGAAAGTGTTAAGTTTTATATATGTGCATACTTTAATATGACTCACCATAGATCTTACCCGACTAAACCGATTAAAACTTTGCATAAAATCTTTAATTAAACGTACCTGAATAGTTTAATATCCATTTATTATTGTTGGTAGTTAAACCGAACGACGATTGAAGTTATGCATATGGAGTAAACCCTAGACCTAACCTATATTTGTTTATTTAATTATTATACATTTATTATTGTTGGTAATTGAAGCCAACCACGATTGAAATTGAGCATATGTTTTAAGCCCTTTCATTTCGAAGACACCAACGTCATCATTTCAATTATGGAGCAACCATTCTTCAACTAATTATTTTGAAGGTCTTGTTTTTACCAAAATCATTAATGTTAACCCTTCAACGCATTGGTATTTGTTGTTATTAAGATTATAAGTTAGCGTTGAAAACAATCCTTGACCTCTACTCCCCCAGTCGTACTTATAGGCAGTAAGGAATTACTTTAATACGAACAACTACACACTGAAATTACTTGACTGACATTTTATGTCTAAGGTAGTCAAAATTGACATCAAGAAAATGACTAACCTTTGTTAACAGTGCAAACTTTTTGTAAATTGTTTTACTGTACATTGTACTAATGTGATATGATTTTAATTGAATCACAAGAAGGTTGATTGAGTCGACAAAAAGTGTAGCAGCGTTAACAAAAGTTAGTCAATTTGAAGATGTAAGTTTGACTATCATAGACATAAAAGTTAGTGATATGTTTTCAGTGAAGGTTATAAATGATCATTGAACAATTGTAGTTGTTATATGAAACATAACAAATTTCTGATTATTAATTGGTCAATTATTATTAATTACGCACCTGTACATATTTCATAAACTCCAACAAAATCAAAAAATATTATTGTTGCTATCATTATTGCACATTTCTTATTACTTTGATTGTAACTATTGATAATTTCTATACAATTAACGTTAACCATTATTCTCATCTTATCAGTTGTGTGTCATGATTCTGAAACCTTTGTTCGTGTTTTCTTCTCTCAGATCTGTCCATAGCTAAATAAAATAACTTGTGACGTCACTCTGAATTATCTTTTTTGTGCAGTGAGTCATCAACTGAATTGCATCATTATTTCATTACCCAACTTACTTACTGCCTACAATTTTATCATATTAAATGTTATAATGTTAACCTATCAAATGTTACAGTTTTAACATATTAAATGTTACAATGTTAACCTATCAAATGTAACAATATTAACCTATTAAAGGTTAAGTCGTTTCTTATTTAAATGTTAGAATATTATCATATTATATATTACAATGTTAACCTATCAAATGTTACAATTTTAACATACTAAATGTTATAATATTAACCTATTAAAAGTTACATTGTTTCCTGTTTGAATGTTATAATATTATCCTATTAAATTTTACAATGTTAACCTAGCAAAAGCTACAATGCTAACCTAATGAAAGTTACATTGTTCCCTATTTAAATGTTACAATGTTCACCTATTAAATGTTACAGTGTTAACCTATCAATTGTTACAATGTTAGCCTAGCAAATGTTACAATGTTATTCTATTAAATGTTACAGTGTTAGCCTAGCAAATGTTATAATGTTAACATATTAAACGTTACAATGTTCACCTAATAAATTTTCCAGTGTTAACCTATTAAATGTTACATTGTTAATCTATCAAATGTTACCATCCTAACCTATAAAATGTTACAATGTTAACATATCAAATGTTACAGTGTTAGCATATTAAATATTACAATGTTCACCAATTAAATGTTAGAATTTTAACCTATTAAAAGTTATATTGTTCCCTATTTACATATTACTATGTTAACCTATCAAATATTAAAATGTTAATCTATCAAATGTTGTAAAGTTAATTTAGCAAATGTTACAATGTCAACCTATCAAATGTTAGAATGTTAACATTTTAAATGTTACAATTTTAACCCATTAAAGGCTACAATGTTAAACTATTAAAACTTATAATGTTAACTTAATAGATGTTACAGTGTTATGTTAGTAACTCTAAAACTGTCTGTGTTTTTCATTTCACATTTTTCTAAACTGCATTTTACCACGTTGAACTTTTTTAAAAACTTTAATTAATATTGAACTACTATCTTGCCAGACCTATCATCTTCTGCTGACCGACCATATTGTTATATAGTGAAAGAACTCAACACATAGAAAAATAGAACAAGAGACAGGAAAAACAGGAAAGACCTAGTGAAAAAATCAACAGAAATTGTCGAACAAGTCAAAGAAGAAGATTACACTTGACAACATATCTCTGACGGTTTCATAACATCACGATGGGCTACCAACAATGTGATTTCATTTTATTGGTGTTTTCATTTGTAGGACTAAAATTTAGATTTTAATGGTTTTGAATTTTGATTGTACTATAGCTAAAAAAATCAAATTGTAAAGATAGAAGATGTCATATGAAAGTCAATGAATTTTTCCTAAATTTAATGATCATTCTATGACGTGAATATTTTTAAGTTTAGGTAAAACATAAATTTTTTCATCATTACATTTATAATTATGAATGTTTATCATTATTATCATTATTATTGTATTTTTGTTCGCAATTAATTAATGAGACATAAGCTCAAACCCATTTAAAAGATTAATATATAAAATATTACAAACAATTATTTTTATATTATGTTTTAAGCCAGAAATAATGATTTTCTATTTGTTGATTATGACCTAATTCAATAAATAATTTTTTTATATTTATAATAATAATAATCTATATTGATAGATTTATCATCCACTATTTTGATTGTTAACCATACAACGTGTTTTCATTTATCATTCACTATTTAAGACTTAACGTTTACCATGTACCATTGTCGTCTACTAGAATAAAACAAATGTCTTTTTTCCGCTTAAAGTTAAGTTATTGCAATCAATAATTGAATTTTTGCCAAAAATATCATAGCTTTGTCCATAAACTTTTATCAGTTTAGATAATTAAAGTTTTTAGATGAAACCTTTATTTCTTATCATTAAATGACTTGTGAATTATTTTTTTCAATTTTTCTAACTAAATACATTGTTCATGTGGCTTGAAAAGCAAATCCTTGACGGCTGAGGACAGAAATAAAAAATCTTTCACACTTATATCCGCAAATTTACAAATTTTATAATATTTTACACAGTAATGGTATCACTAGACAAACATTGCTGTTTACTTCAACTAAAAGAGTGGACCATAAAAGTACTACAGCAATGAAAAATTGATTAGATTAATCTACCGTAGCATTAAAGTAAAAATATACTATACAATAAGGATTAAAAAGTACATTGTAGGTCAAGATAACTCAGCGGATAGATACAAATTATAATAAACATAAGTCACAACAATTTACATTATTTTCTTAATCCTTAATGTATATATTGTAAAATCAAGCTTAGATTAAACTTAAAGAAATGAAAAAAAAACACTCTAAGGAAAAATATTTTTAAAGAAGTCAAGAATAGAGACTGCTCAAATGTGCATGCTTATAAAGAGCACCTGATTAAAAATAGTGTATCAGAAGATTGAGATATCTGGGCAACACTTTCCAAAGTAATGTAAAATATACAAAAAATCCAGTATGGAGGAAAAAATTGGAGAGAGATGTAAAAAAAATATGAAACTGTTTTACAATTATACAGCAATATACATATATAATTTGATTGACAATAGCACAAGTAAGGTAAGTTATATGTTACTCGACTGTGAGTTCCCTCACTTGTGCTAATGTTGATCCGTTATGGAAACACGCGAGAGCTCATGTACGGAATAAAAACAAGAGGGGTGCATGTAGAGAATATTATTTAAAAACTTGAAAAGATGCGGTTGAGTCATGTTAGCAGCCGGGATGACTGATAGCAGTTATGTAGGACGTTAAATTGGAGACCAAAAACATGATGGTGGCATTGCCTCAATGAAGATCGTTGCTTTTGTAGTGTTGTACTACATGTAATAAATTAAATTATAATAAATTATAATAAATTAAAAAGTGTTGTACTACATGTAATAAAATAAATTATATTAAATTAAAAAGTGTTGTACTACATGTAATAAATTAAATTATAATAAATTATAATAAATTATAATAAATTAAAAAGTGTTGTACTACATGTAATAAATTAAATTGTAAAAGAATGGAACAACACTCACCAGGAGCCTTTTCTACATCTCTTTAACAAAGACATTTACCGTGGTGTGCGACACAGGGTAGGTTTGGGGATGCACAGGGATAGCAACGATGCCAAGGTGGTTGCACATCCACACGTGCGGGCTCTCGAGAGACATCGCAGCAGCAACTGTGCTGTAAGATCATTGGAAGATGAACGAGAGCGTCCTAATGAACTAATAAAATGATGTAGTTTTGCGCGGGCATTTACCACATCTTTTGCTGCACAAACTTTTTACTTACCAACTAAAGAATCCGTGCTGACTTAATTCTATAGAACTTGACTTAACATAATAGAAAATGACTTCATTATAGAACTTAACTTAACATAATAGAAAATGACTTCATTATAGAACTTAACTTAACATAATAGAAAATGACTTCATTATAAAACTTAACTTAACATAATATGAAATGATTTCATTGTAGAACTTAACTTAACATAATAAAAAATTACTTCATTATAGAACTTAACTTAACATAATAGAAAATGACTTAATATAATAACTAACTACTTAGAGCTAATTAAACTAATATTGTAACTACTCGATATATTATAGCTGCGATCGAGGACGATACTAGTAAAAGAATCAGAGTTCTATGAAATGGAAGCAGCTATAAGAAGACCAAGATGACGACAAAGAAGAAATACACAAATAAATGTAGTTTCGTTTTGGCTTAAAAAACAAAATATAAATCTAATAATATAAAATAATTATAATATCGATAAAGGAATGTCAACGCCATAATGGCGTTTGCAATAAGAAAATAATGATAATAAAGCCGACTGAAAAAGTAAACCTCGACTGAAAAGCAATAAACACTAATGAGACGGAAGCATCATGCAAAAAAAGATCAACTCTTGCCATGAAAGATAAAATAATCCCTAACAACGATCCTTATTTCCTTTCTGTTAATCAACCAATCAATGACAGATTTAAAGGTTGACAAATTGTTATATTATTACAAGGCTTTGATTTATATTTACTATTTTTTTTTTAAAAACATATAAAAAAGTTTTTTCAAGTTTAACTTTAATAATTGAAAAATACATTCTAACAAGGAAAAATATTTATTCATTGCAGTGAAAGTTCGCAGAAGTTTTTTTTCAAATGGTTGAATGAGTAGATTTATGAGTTCGTGATGTGAATATTTTATATTATACGTTTTTGTCCACGTGTCAAAATGTAGAATAGAAAACAACTTTGAGTTTGTTGTAAGAAACTCTTTGCTGTCGAAATATATAAATTTCATTTTAAATTTCATTTTAAATACTGTAAGCTTAGTTAGTTTTATAGCTTGCAAATGTATTGTCTTTTTTAATTATTTGTAGGAAATAATAAAAGCTTTAATTTAACATTTAGTTTTTTGAGAAAGTTACTGCAGTATAATTCAATTAATAAATATATAAAACTTAAAAAAAATTAATTTAATACATTGAAGTTTTCGAATATTTGACTAGATATGGGAGCAGAAACATTAACCCCTTAAAACATATGGTATTTGTATCCAGTCAGAAATTTATCATAGGTCACCTATAATTATGGTCTTTATAGTAGGATTATTTATGTACCATTATCATTACTTCTTATTTGAATAAAACAAAAGAAATGAGTAATTGCTTTAGATATTTATACAAATAAACATTTAAAAACGGACTTAATAATAATATTTTAAATTATAACTAATTTACCTTTTTATCTTTAGTTAAATAATTATTAATGAGTAGCACAGATAAGAAAAAAATATAGTATTGACATGTTTATGTCTAGAAATGCAAGTATAGCTAATTAACTACAGTTGAAATCCAATGATGTATGATAATGATTATCAATGGGGAAAAGGTCTCTCATGTTGATCTCGCATAGGTAATGGAAAGGTAATGGAAATCGTAAAGCATCCAATGATAAAACAAAATAAGACAAAGAAAAATTCTGAATGTGTAGACGGACGAGCAGCGGTGTTTCCAACGAGAGTTGCAATCAAACACTTACATAAATCAAAACGATTGTTTAAATATTTATAAATAATGTTCGATATTATTGAATGTTTATATAAAGGATAAGTGTTAGTATTTTTATATATTTAATTTATCACTTTGTTTAAATTATAGATTTTGTAAATAGGTCTATTTCATATAGAGCAATCTCAATCTGTTTTCCTGTTTTTATATTATTTCTGTCCCTTTTAAAGATTTATACAACACGTAAATTCTAGATTAAAATGCAATTTAAATTTAGACATGTTTTATAGCGTTTTTGAACATTCATGTTTTGAACCATGTTCAGCTATTACAGTTTTTTTTAAATAATTTTACACTATTAAATAAAAAAATGCAAACATTTTGATTTTACATAAAAAAAATCAGAAGTTGCAAAAGATTTTTGAAAACTATTTATAATAACAGTAAATCCTTTTGAGTTTGTTGGTTTTCCCACAAAATGTCCATTAATGTCTTATCAGCTGGAAATGTTTGTCATAAAGATTATATTACATTAAATATAGTATTGATAACCGCTCTTGTTGCATGTTCTAAGCCTGTCTCTATGGGCAGTGAAGAGTAACTCATTTAGGAAAGGATCGAATAATAGAAAATTTTCTACTTGTTCTTTTGTGTTCAAAAAATTACATTTTTGAATACAAAATACTTTCAAAAACTGTTTATTTTTTATTTATAATAATGTTTTAAAATTTTTTATTGGAAAAAAATAAACAAAAAATTAGTGTCATAATATAGTTTACATTTAGTTAACATAATAGGTTTACTGTATAAAACATTTTTTGTGTTTGCTTATTATTTTGAATTGTATACATTTCATTTTCAAATTAGATAAAGTGTTCGTTATATAATTATAATTGTTATCATTATTATTATTAGTATGTTAGTAATATTATCATCATTATTATTATTGTTACTGTTATCATTATTAATGTGACAAATTTGAACGACGTTAATAATTAACTTTCACTTAGGTATGGTTATAATATTACCAATAAAAATATAAGCAGATAATGCCAATAATAACAATGATTTTTATAATAATTATGATATATTTAATAGCTATAACAAATACAAAATTCGTTATATAATAATAATAGTAGTCCATCAGGGCTTTAAATATTAGAAAAGTAATTTTCATTCCTTATGAATAAAACAAAACTGATTTTAGATTAATTTTAGGCAGAATAATGTTAATAATGTTATATCATCTCATGAAAAATTAGTTTAATTTATAATATATTTATTATCATTATACATATATTCTGTTATTATTTAATGAAATAATGGTGACACTAATAGTGATAATAATAATAATATCAATTATAGTATTAATAATAATAATAATAATGTCAATTATAGTATTAATTATAATAATAATAATATCAATTATAGTATTAATGATAATAATAATAGTGATACTAGTATCAACGTTAATAATAATAATAGATAACGTTGTTAGAAATGTATAATTTTTTCTTATACAATACAAAAAGATGATTACTTAGCTCAAACTTGTTAACTAAAGAAAACCATTTACATATTATTCAAAATAATGAGATTAATAACTATAATAAGATTAATAACTATAATAAGATTAATAACTATAATAAGATTAATAACTATTATAAGATTAATATCTATAATAAGATTAATAACAATAATAAGATTAATAACTATAATGAGATTAATAACTATAATAAGATTAATAACTATAATAAGATTAATAACTATAATAAGATTAATATCTATAATAAGATTAATAACTATAATAAGATTAATATCTATAATAAGATTAATAACTATAATAAGATTAATAACTATAATAAGATTAATAACTATAATAAGATTAATAACTATAATAAGATTAATATCTATAATAAGATT
>JARUHE010307460.1:0-12324 GCA_031471125.1 Archaeomysis grebnitzkii | reverse complement strand
TGGATTACTAGTTTATTTGAAGAGTTACAAATAATTTTATTTAAGAAAAGTGGTTTATTATGACCATCCAATCAAAATTTCCAGGAGTAATCTTTTTGAAAAACCTATCTTAAAAAAGTTATAGTCAAAAAACAGTTTTTGGACTTTGGCAAAAGTTGAAAGTTTTTTAGTTAAAGAGTTACAGAAAATTTTATTGAACAAAAGTTGTTTATAATAACCCTCTAACCAACATTACCAAGAATAATTTTTTTCATAAAATAAATATTTATTGAATTAAAGCCACGCGAGATTGCAGGTCATCTATAGCTAGTTTAATTAAATGTTTTCCCACTTTGTAACCTTTTTTTTGATTGATATTTGTGGAGATATAATTTTTTAAAGTTACTGGATTAATCATCGTGAGACATTTGAACCAAACGGTTCATGGATTACTAGTAAAATGTTTCAATGGCATCTATTGCTGCCGGCAGCAAGACAAAAATTCCAACCGGTGTTGTACATTGTCTTATTATGTACAAACGATTTTCACCTACAACATGCTTAATAAATAATATAACTCGTACTTTACTGTTTTTTTATTTGGACAAGCTTTGGTTGTGACCTGTCATCCCTTAGTTTTTTTTATTTTCTTTACTTGAAGTATTTTCTTCACATAGAATAAGTTCATATTTATAATTTCAAAATTTATCACTCTTGTATTGAAGATAAAATAAATAAATACATTTCTTTAGAATCTCTAGATCGACAATAAAACAAGTGAGGTAGCTATGCTGTTTGAATGTGGGTTACCACACTTGTGCTATTGTTGATCCATATTTTAAACCACTTTTTGTACAAGTATTTATTTATAAAATGTATCTTTTTTGTTTTTAGTTGCTTGCATGCCTCCATGTTCAATACATAATATTCACACATGCTTGCTAATTCAGATTAATTAGTATGGATGTGAAACAAGATGTTCGAATGCAAAACATTTGGGAATGTTCTTCTCAAAAGCCTAATGTTTCAATTTTCTTTCATGTTTGACAGAAGAAACCTTCGGGTGCTGGCAGGAAGAGTAAGAAGGAGGCACCCAAACCCAAGCCAGAGAGCCAAGCACAAGAGCAGAGGAATTCCTCATCTCGCCGCAAGAGGGCCATTTCATATTCGGATTATTTTGAAGACTGATGTGTGCCAGTTTTGGAATGTTTAGATGAGGAGATTTAATTTTGCTTTTTCATTAGTTTTTTTAAGAATTGTTCATTCATCAATTTCTTCTATATTATAATTATATTTTCTTTGGTAAATAATTTTTATTTCTTTTGTGAATGATCATTCATTCAAAAGCCTATGATCTTTTGATCATAATATCTTTGTTAAGGTGTTCTATTTTGATGAATAAGATTTAAAGACTTGAATAAAAAAATTCTGAATTGTGTAAAGTTGACGAAAGTTTCAATTTCAATATAATTATAAATGTTTAAAATTTATTCTGAAAGGTTTTATGAAAATTTTTGGTTTATTTTCATTTTTTTAGTTTGAATAATTTGCATTGATGATGACAGCTAATTTTAAGAAAAAACCTGATGTTTTTGGCAATGTTATTTTTAGTCTTTGTCATATTCAAAGGCTAAATTGTTTATAATAGTCAGTTTAATTTTTGCTAAATAATTCTGTAGTGGATGTCTTGCACGATCTATTGGAATGAAAAAACTAATCTAGAGTAATGAAACTGAACTTGTTGCTCATTTTGTCCATGTTATTAAACAATTCAAGTTAACATTTTAACCATTTCTTGTAACACCGGTGAAACATAAGTCTAATGGCTTACTGTATCTTGTTAAACCAGTGTTAGAAAGTAAGTAAGTTATGTTTTGTTTCAAGTTACTGTATACAAGTAACTAGTAACCTGTATAAAGTAAATAAAAATATAATTAACTTAATTTGTATGACTGGTGGTAACATAAAATTTGGCAAGCCATTAGACATGTGTATCACCAGCGTTACAAGAAAAGATTAAAGAGTAAAATAATTCCTTTTTGTTATTAGACACTGCTGGGGGATAGTAAAAGATCTAAACCAAGGGATTTCCACCATGTGTTGGGTGTCTCATTGGACATGATGTTGGTTTCAATGTGTTCTAAATTCGTTTTGTGTTCGAGTTTAACATTTAAACAAGCTAGTGAGAATATGATGATAAAATGTACAAAATTTAATTTTTTTAATATTTCAATGTAGGATAGTGTTAACTTAAGTCACTTGAATATTTTGTAATAAATTGTATTCATGATACAGTAATCAAACAAATTGTTGATTCTATTAAAGGTGAAATTTTGTTTGTCATGTTTTCATAACCTTTCTTGTATATCTACTGGTGCATTTTCAATCGGCTCCTCACTGCATTTATTTGCCGAATACTGAAATTCACCACAATTTCTCTTGCTAAAAACATTTGCTATATTGAAGTGCTAATTTTTATGTAGTCTTGTAGGCAACCTGATTCTGTTAAAATTTGAGCCTTTGATGGAATGTAAGTTTTTGGTTTTATGATAAAAATAAACATGGCCCAGATTTTAGCCTATTTTTATGGCCGACTTCTAGACTAAGATATAGCCGTGAAATTTTGACATTTCATATATGCTATATATATAGAATGTGAATTATTTATGTGAGCTATTTTTTGAATCATGCATGTCTATTCATCATTGTTTATTAGTTATACACAGTTATTCATAATATACCATTTGGTTGAAGCTTCTGCTCATATCTTCATCTGACCTCGGGAAAGTGTCTCGTCACTCAGTGGTGATGTGTTGGAACTTTAGTTTTTATTTTGTTTATTACGATTCGATTTAACATAACTGATCTCAAGTATTTTAAGTTTTTTTATATGGTCAGTGGATTTTATATTTGCTTGTGAGAGGTTTTGCTGTGGTTGTATTTTAATATAGTTGAAACTAATTTTGCCATTTTTTATTATTTAATCTTCTCATCTTTTTGAAGTGTAAACACTTTAGTTGGCTATTATTGCAATCTTCAAGATAAAATTTATTTTCTCGTGTATTCTATATATTCATTGTTAGTCTTTAAAAAGTTAGTCCACAAGAACACTAATATCGCCATCTTAACATGGAATTGTTTTTTTTGAGGCTATTAGTAATATACATCAATCCTTGTAATATGTTCGAGTTGTTTTATTACTAAGATTTTACATCTTTGTTTTGGCAAACTTGCAGCTTTGACTGCAAATGGGTTCGAAATAGTAAAACAAATTCCTTCAATCTTATTCTATTTTGACTATCTATCGAGCATTTTTATTTAAAATTATTCTTTTTCTTTTCTTGGCGCTGCTGGATTTCAAGTTGATGCGATCTTTCTTCTTGCATCATTCTATTTATTTTCACACCATAATTTCCTTTGAACTGTATGTTTTCTAGGTACCTTCTCAATTTAATTCTGTAATCCACATCCATAAAACTGAGATTATATTTTTGTTATCTTCCATTTCTCTTGCTTTCATTGTTTTTATCGTGTCGAATCTCTTCAACAGTTAATCATAAATATCTGCAGGTGTCTTCCTATTTTTAAAGTGACCGCAGTCTTTACTCGACTTTCTTACCCCACCAATTGTAGCATACGAATCATGTTTATCATTGCTTATTAGCTATACACAGTTTTTAATATAAGAAATGTAGTAATACTATAGTATCCTCGTCTAAAATCCATAAATATTATTGAGTTTATGGAAAAACAATAGAATTTTTAACTTTTTTCCAACAAAACAAATTAAAGCATTTTATTTGAGTTGCAAACAATTTATTAAACAAATGTTCATTATGACCTAGCTAATGCTGCCAAGATTAATTTCTTCTCTGAAAGAGTGCCCTTTTTGAGATTTTGACAAATAATTATGCATATTTTGGTCATCCAAGGCTTCTTGATTTTACATCTATATAACTTCGTGACCATGTTATACATTTAACATATCCAGCAGGGAAGAACCTTTGGGTTTATTATTATTAAATTCGAATTATAATACCTTGCTAGATACTTTCCCTATATTATAGTTATTATTAGGCTATTTTTGAAAAAAAAACATCCATTAAATGTTCTATAAAGAGGGTTTCAGTTTTGAAAATCTGCAGATAAATAAAGCGACTTACTCTATTCAAAAGTAAATGAAGTATTACCTTAATAATTCGTGACAACTCGAGTCATATGAAGCAGTGTCGTATGGCAACTTTTTTTCTTTTCATTGCTACGGAAGAATGCTTTTTATGTCTTTTCTTCTGTTGAGCGTAATGTAGTGATTGTGGACTTTACATTTGCAGTTTTGAATGTTTTATATCTTATATTAAATCGGTGATATTGGTCGTATTCATTACCAAATATAAAATAATGTTTCCTCTATGGTGAGATGGTTTATAATGAATAATATCTCAAATTTTGGATGTATCCTTTTAGGTACTTTTGTAATAATTTCATGAAAGTCCAGAAGCGCTACACGAAACTACAACAACGGCATATTTGGCATATCCTTGGTTACCAAAGCCTAAGAGAAACAACAGAAACTCACCTAACCTTACCTACATCTTTCTTGTATGTGCAGAGTGTAAATCTATAAATAAGAGGACCTATAAAAAATTCCCAAAATAAATTGGTTGATTTCAACGATGTCTTCTGTCAGGGAGAGAGAATAATGGCAGACGTACAATTTCGATGTGCAATATATGACATGTTATTATATTTAGTATTGCATTTGTTTCAATAATTTCCCTATGCATGACAATATTTAACTATATTGCAACTTTTTGAAAAGTTATTTTGGTAAACAAATTCCTATTAAAAATCAATTTTTGTTTAACCGTTTTGGACTTTGACCATAATTTATTTATTAGATCTTTTAATAAATTTCTTAGTTTTGTTAGTGTTTGAAAAAACACTTTGATGTTCGTATGTGATTGAGATTGTCGTCCTGTACCAAGTGTTTTATTTTAGATGCAGCAATCAATCATTTTCTCTTTCTAGAAAATACATATGTTGTGAATTCTTATAACTGCATGTACAATGATAAGTTGTGAATATGTTGGTTTTCATGTTCTTAATAGCTGTCATGATGTTTTTAGGAATGCTCTGGTAAAAATGTTTTGTTGTTCTTTCGGTAATTCAATCAGTCAACTTGTTCCTTCCTCTTAACAATGATTTCATTTGAGGTTTGCCGGTTTCGATAAATGTTTCTTCAACTAGTTTTTTTCTGGTACCAAGATACTTTCTGACATAGTAAATGCACTTTTTTCAAAAGTTTGAAATCATAACGTCCTAAAGCTTAGCTTACTCTAATCAATGAATTATAAGCATTGGAGTTGGTGGGATTGCACATTTAGCATTGAAACTTCACCATTTTGTCAATATATGTAGTAAAAAAACTTGTTCCTTTCAACGATAGTAAGCAATGGAATATAATTGTACAAAACTGTTAAATAGAGTGTTACGGGAAAGCCTTTGGATCCTTGGGACTTATTATTCATTGATCGAAACTGTTGTTTAGACAATTTTACTAAAAAAAAATATATTAATCTTATAAGAGTTAACAGGTTTTTAAATAATAATTAACAAATTGATTTTTTGAAGTTTGATTGAAGGCTTTGTTGTATTTTCTCGTCGCAAGAAAGTTGTGGGACATCTTGGTCGATGTTTTCTTCTGTACTAAGAATTATTCTTTAGTAATGGAAGATTTCGAAGGTATTTAAGGCTCGGCTTCTGGATGCAGGTCATCCTGGGACGGCATCACGGGAGGTGGAAGCATTCTTGATGCAAGCTGATTCTAGATTAAAGATTAATTCATCTCATCTTAACGCTACAATTTAGTCTTTTTTCAAGTATCACTGCATCCTGTGTGTCTGAAGGAACTTATTTTAAATAATGTAGCTCGCGAAGGCGCTAACTCTAACAGACAGTATTAATAATAATATTTAGTTTCTATTCCACCCCAACTTGAATATATCTTTTATTTATGTTAAATGATTACAAATTTTGTAAAATAAGAACCTTAAATTGTGACATTACCGAAGAAAAATAGAAAAAGAAAAATAGAAAATGAAAACTGAAAACAATGCCAAGAAAACTAGTACTACTGAACTATTTTCAAATGAAAAAAACTCGGGCAGTTTTAGTTTTTTCAGATAAAATCTTAATATAATTAAGGCGAGTTTCTAATACTAACAGTTTCAAAATGCGTCACTAATTTTGAAACAGTTTCATTCCCTTGAGAAACGCGCGTAGCTAAAAAAATTTGATCAGCTGTTGTAATTTTGTTAACAAAAACAAACTGTTCCTAGCGTGTAAAAGGTATATTTATTAATAACAAATTCCACAAGATAAAATGACGGGAACGCAATGATACATTTTAGCCTTGTCCTATAATAACAAAAATTTACAAGAAACTTCACTACTCTTTTTAACAAACTTCAGGGTCGACTGCAAATCAATAAGACCATCTTTTAAGTTAATTTCATCATCAGCAATATTTCTTTCAAATGGAATCTGCATTCTGAGTGGGGTGCTCAGTCTTAGTAAGTCTTGCAAATGAACTTGCATGTCTTCTTGTTTATTTTTAAATGATCGACATACATAATACAATCATCATATTTTAAATCACTGCTAAGTGCAGTAGGACATGAAAACTGTCCAAACTCACAGCGTGAGATTTTAATACTGTATAAGTTGAGTTTACCCATAAATGCATCAGCAGCTTCCTTGCTATTTGTTAAATTACAATTATATTCTTGCAACAGTTTATTAAGAGTATTTAATTTTTCAAACAAATCCGAGGCAAAATGTATGTGTTCATCGCAACAAACAGTTCTTCAGTCTCTGTTTCACTTATAAATAATAAATTACTGTCTGAAAGAACAATACAACAATGAAAACAACTGCCTTTAGGCAACCATCGCACTTTTGTATACAGCGCAACTCGATCTTGAAGAATATCAGCCTTATTAAGGCTCACAACTTTTATCACAACATTTAAAGCTTATGAAGACGTCAACGTA
Organism: Archaeomysis grebnitzkii; assembly: GCA_031471125.1. Classification (NCBI taxonomy): domain Eukaryota; kingdom Metazoa; phylum Arthropoda; class Malacostraca; order Mysida; family Mysidae; genus Archaeomysis; species Archaeomysis grebnitzkii. The sequence goes on along the minus strand of JARUHE010307460.1, from coordinate 5,293 downwards.
ATCTCTTCGCCACTAGATGTTGGCAGTGAATCACGTAACGTACGTTGACCTTTTTTGGCAATGCATTTTTCAAATGAGCCATACAATCTCTGTACCGACCGATCATGGAAGTGGTGCCATCAGTAGTGCAAGGAATTCAAATCTTAAGTGGAATACTTTTCACCTTTGGTATATATTACAATGGTTCTTGAAAAAACCAGTTGCTCACTGAGTTGATTATTACCAATAAGTCTTACGTATTCCAGTAAAAATGTCCCGTTTTTCAAAAAAATTGAGTAATTGAGTTGCATTGCAATCTGTTCTACGCGTAGTTGAGTAACAAAGATTTTTTCTATATATTCAGCCAGCTTATCAATGCACTTGGATACTGAGTTATTGCCCATAGAAAACTTACAGGTTATTTTGCATGCGCTTTTTATTCAGCACTTTTGAAATCACAAGTTATATCGAAAACAAAAGGACTTTCACTAATTTTATGTAGCTTTCCAATTTTTGAAATAAATTTGCTTATTTAATATGATGCTAATAAGCTATTACTACTTGCTTGTTTAATAAAAATATAAAATTTCTCTTCACACCACAAAAAGTTAGCAAATGTTTTTTAGACTGGAGGAACATGCGTTTAAGTAAAAAAGGCAAGATTAACGTTTGCTTAGTAATTATCATATGGGATATTTGTGCTTGAAATAACTTAATCTCTTTTTCAAACATTTTTGGTTATGAATAATCAATTCAAATCTTAGTTTCTTTCAACTTTCGACAATAGCACAAGTAAGGTCCGTCTCATTCAAATAACATAGAGTTTACCTCACTTGTGCTAATGTTGATCCATATTCCAAGCGAGGTTTGAACCTAACATAAGGTTAGTTCTCTGAAGAAAGTTAAAAGAAACTGAGTTTTGAACAGATTGTCCTTATCCTAAAACTTCTAAAATATTTGAAAAAAGAAGTTATTTCAGGCAAGTGATTCCGTGAGATTAGTGTTAATGCATCATGGAATGACGGTGAGATAAATAGTGTGAATTGGACAAAGTGTTTCTGGTTTAAAACTTTACAGGCTGAGTGCAAAAGCTCTCCATTAATGATTAAAATGAGCTAAAGACGAACAAATAAACAACTCCATGTCATGAAAAATGTGTGAATATGCAAGCACTGTTATGAAAACGTCAGAAAAAGTATAGAGCCCTTTTGCACAAGAAGGTGAACACAACGAAAAGCGATATTCTCCAAACAAATGCATTTGCTTAGTACGAAACTGAAGGAGCACAGACTTAGCCAACACAAAATGCTATTCAAAGGAGCACAGACTTAACAAACACAAAATGCTATTCAAAATGCTATTCAAAGGAGCACAGACTTAGCCAACACAAAATGCTATTCAAAATGCTATTCAAAGGAGCACAGACTTAGCCTCACAAAATGCTATTCAAGACATGTAGGCTCAAAGTCATATACTAAAGGTCTACGAAATCGAATGGTTCGTTAGTCACTTCTTACGTAATGATGACGTCATCGAAACGAACGTCAACAGTTTGTTAGTTTATCCTCAAAGTTAATTTTATTACCTAACGAATGTTAACAACCAAATTATCCTCAAAGTTAATTTTATTACCTAACGAATGTTAACAACCAAATTATCCATACAACGTCAACGACAGCGACGGAATATCAAGAACATTATGAGGCTTTGTTTTGACTTTGTTCAAGAAAATGAAAACATTGATCATAATCCTTGTTGTAATAATAGTAACTAATTGCATATTAAATATACATACGTTATACAATACCTGTTATCTTTAATATAAGTTCTTTGAAAATTAATTAAGAAATGACATAACAAGATACTTTTGATTTTTCTTATAAGTAAATTGAAATTTACAAAAAATTCCACTTTTCCATGCGTAAAATAATTACTTTGATCACAAAGTATGAAGTCGAACAAACAATAGTACAAATAGTAAAATTAGTATAATTAATATAAATAAAACAGTATGGAAATAATATAAGCGATAATAGGTATAAATTAAAGTAGTTATAAACGATAGTAATAATTGAGTTGATAACGATAACCGATAATAATTACAATAACAGTAATAACAAACTAATGAAGTAACACCAACGAACCAATATTAACAAAAACAACAATAATAACAATAATTCTAACAAACTAACAATACAAAAAATCAATAACTATAATACAAAAAACAGTAGTAAATAATGTTATAATAGTAACACTAACAATAATAACAATAGTTAAAATATAAGCAATAAAATATGATACAAAGAACAAGAACTACAACAATGATAACACTTATAAAAATAACAATAATAAAACAACAATAATGAAAACAGCAATGAAAAAGTATAAAGAACACAATCTGTAACAATAATAACACTAATAATAATAATAATAATACTAATAAAATAACAATAATGACAAAGTATAAAGAACACAGTCTATAACAATAGTAACAATAATAAAACAACAATACTGAAAACATTAATGAAAACGTATAAAGAATGCAATCTATAACAAAGTAACATTAACAATAATAACAATAATGAAAACAGTAATGAAAAGGTATAAAGAACACAGTCTATAACAATAGTAACATTAATAACAATAATGAAAAATATAAAGAATGAAATCTATAACAATAGTAACATTAACAACAATAACATTAATAAAACAACAATAATGAAAACAGTAATGAAAAGGTATAAAGAACACAGTATATAACAATAGTAACATTAACAACAATAATAAAACAACAATAATGAAAAAGTATAAAGAATGAAATCTATAACAATAGTAACATTAACAACAATAACATTAATAAAATAACAATAATGAAAACAGTAATGAAAAAGTATAAAGAACAGTCTATAACAATAGTAACATTAATAACAATAATAAAACAACATTAATGAAAAAGTATAAAGAATGAAATCTATAACAATAGTAACATTAACAATAATAACATTATTAAAATAACAATAATGAAAACAGTAATGAAAAAGTATAAAGAACACAGTCTATAACAATAGTAACAATAGTAACAATAATGACAATAATGACAATAATAAAACAACAATAATGAAGCTATTAATGAAAAAATATAAAGAATGCAATCTATAACAATAGTATCATTAACAATAATAACAATAATAAAATAACAATAATGAAAAAGTATAAAAAACACAATCTATAAACAAAAGTAATACTGATGATAATGACAATAATAAAAACGATAATTAAATAACCATAATGAAAACAGTAAAAAAATAGTATAAAGAACACAATTTGTAATAATAGTAACACTGATAATAGTTACAATAATAAAGTAATAACAATGATAACAAAATAAAAATAATTAAAACACGAAGGAAAATATAAAGAAACAATCTATAACAATAATAACACTAATAATAATAATAACACTAATAATAATAACATTAATACAATAATAATACTAATAAAAACGATAAGAAAACTAGTTATGCCTAAACCGTTATGCGGCTTAAATGTCGAGCGATTTTTTATTTTTATAATATACAATTGTAATTTTTTTTAAATTGTAAAAACATAATCAGCAGTAACAAAAAAAGTGATTTTTTTAGATTATATTACATTATATTTATACATACATACTTATTGTTAAATTCTGAAAATTTGAAGCAAAACAATATTTTTTTAATGCAAAATATTTTACAAGTTATTTTTCCTCATTTTATACTTAAATAACAAAAAAACATAAATTATCTAAAAATAAATTTATTGCATTATATTGCCAGCATATTGATTGTTAAGATCTGAAAATTTGATGCAAAAATACTAAAAAACAAACAAGTTATTAAGAAAATAAAAACTTGAACCTTTTGTTGAATGTCCGGACGACGCAGACGACAACTACGGAATAGTAACACCTATGTCTTAACTTCATTTCACTCGCTCGATAATAATAATAATACTGTACTGAAAACAGTAATGAAAAAGTATAAAGAACAGAATCTATAACAATATTAACACTACAATAAGAACAATAATACAATAATAATAATAAAAAACGATAACAAAATAACAATAATGAAAACAGTAATGAAAAAGTACAAAGAACACAATCTATAACAATATCAACACTAATAATAACAACACTAATAAAATAATAATAATAAAAACTAAAATAAAAAAAAAAAATAAAAACAGTAATTCAATAGTATAAAGAACACAATCTATAACAAAAGTAGCGATAAGAATAATAACAATAATAATAATAACAATAATAATAATAATAACTATAATAATAATAACTATAATAATAATAACTATAATAATAATAACAATGAAGATAATAAAACATATAATAATAATAATGCATGATAAATAACACTGATCAATGATGCAAGCTAACATCGGTGAAAATCTTGTTAATAGGATTGCCTAAATTTGGATCTCAGTTCGTAAGAGAATCCGATCCTATGCAACGAAATTAAATATCATTCATTATTTATACCTTGGAGTCGAATCCTATTAACTGAAGGTAATAGAATTTCACCCGAAAAAATATCGGTTTAACATTTGCAACATCGAGCGATTTTTTCTGTGAGAACAAAATTATGTGCTTCAGTTTTTTATATTTTTATTTAACTTTAATTAATTAAATAAGATTACATTAATGACAAATAAAATGTAAAGTTTATTTATTTGTTTTTTTTATTGTCGTGAATTTAATTTTTAATTATCTATTGAATACTTGAATTACTTGAATCTAATGGAGCTGTAAAATATTCATCATGGGGGGGTCTAGATATAGGGGTTTGAACTCCCCCCTTCATCCCCCAATTTAAACTGGAACTTTGAATTAATTTGTGGATACACATTTACACATTCGAGAATTGTACGTTGATCCTGTATTAGCATTTCAAAACACTGAAAGCCTTGTAAATATACAGTCTAAATCTCATTTTTCTTATTTCAAATATATTTACAATTTCATTTTTTAGCTATTTTATTAGTTTATTTTTTGAACATGCACATATACACATGTAGTTGTCAATTCATGAAGTAACGCATTCAATAAATATACAATCTTTTGTGAATTTTATTGAAGGTGGATTACATGATTAAATATACTTATTAAATATATTTCGCATACATGGACGTTCATATTGTTTTGGGTGTATGCTTTAGTTTATGCTTTCACTCATTTGTTGTCTTTTCGAATAGGCATATACGCGCACACACACACACATACATATACATATACATATACATATACATATACATATATATA
>JARUHE010307438.1:0-12325 GCA_031471125.1 Archaeomysis grebnitzkii | reverse complement strand
ATAATAATAAGTAAATGATAATATAATAATAAGTAAATGATAATATAATAATAAGTAAATGATAATATAATAATAAGAAGAAAATTCATAATAAGAAATGATGATAATAATAATAACAAATGATAGGATAATAATTACATTGCAATGGTAATAACAAATAACGCTTTGGGGCCTTATTAATATTCACAAAATAATTATATCCACTTCATTCCAGACTCAATAATTATAATAATAATAAAAATAGTATTATTATCATCATTATTCTTATTATCAACAGTTTTGTTAGTATCACTGGTATTATCATCAACAGTATTATTATTATACATAGCATTTTTATTATCATTACTATTATTATTGATTTTTTCATTGTTTTTTTTTGTATAAATATGTATGATGAATAAAGTCGAAGTGTATTAATATTATTATCAATACTATTATCATTATAAGTATTACTTTTATTTGTATTACATATTATAATTATTCTTTTAAAATTTATTCATATAATTAAGCTAGAACATAAATGAATATTAAGCCAAGAGATAAACGTCTCCGCAAACATGTGTACGAATGTCAAAGGTAAATTTAATCTTCATATTAGATATAATTCAAGTTTTTCGTCATTTGAAGCTTATTCAGCACTACAGATATTGGGAAGAACCTTTGATGCAACGAGAACAATTTGAGATAACTAAAGGAAAAAATGGAGATTCCAAAATAGATTTTTTTTGTTGAATTTGAAAGTAAGGAATCGCAAAGGTAAATATTTTATTCAAGTTCCATGAATGGAATTAAGATGCTACTAAACTAGAAATTTCGTCACATTTGGTTTTCAATTAAATATGTTCAACTTAGTTTACAGTTACTTCGAAATATATTTTTTTTTTCATATAATTTTACATATGTGGAAACTATTTTTTTTAAGGCAGATAAGTTATTTGATGTTAGATTTCAAGAATATTTTACAAGCTATTAATGTTAGATTTAAAAAAAAAGTTTTACAAGTTGTGAAGTTTAAAATTTTTTTTACAAATAATTTAATTTAAGATTCAAAAATTATTTTACAAGTTGTGCAATTTAAGATTTAAAAATGTTTTACAAGTTATTTAGTTCAAGATTGAAAAATTATTTTCCAAGTCATTAATTTAAGATATAAAAACTGTTTAAGTTATTTAATTTAAAAATATAAAAATTTTACAAGTTATTTAGTTGAAGATTTAAAAAATTTTTACACGTCACCTAATGTTAGAGTTAAAAAAAATGTTTTTACGAGTTATGCAATTTAAAATATTTGAAAAGTTATAAAAATAATTAATAAGATCTAATTAATGATGCAATTAATCAAATCAGTCATCTCGTTTTTAAGATAGTGTTAAATAAACATGAATTAACTTTTTAATATTCATCCAATTAAAATGTTAACTCTTTAAAACCATTTTACAAAGCCAGTATAAATTATTATTTATGGTGTCTAAAGGTAAATATTCAAAGTGTTAAATCCAACATTAAATTTGTAATACATTAAATTAAACTTATTTCATATAACTAAAAAACATTTTTAAATTAGCAAATTTTGTTAATCTCTTAACGGACTATCCCGAGATATCTCGAGATATATTTTCAATCAAATTCAGACTTACAAGATATCTAGTGCTAAAGTTAAATGTGATTTTATGACCAACACAAAATATCTCTTGATTAAAAGTGTTAGTAAAGGAACACAAAACGACAATGAATTTTCATAGAATTAATCGTTATTTTGAGTTTAAATGAACTTTTATGGCATCTAAACGTCTTATATATTCATTTAATTAAACAAAAAATTATATCCAGTTTGGCACGCAATGTATACAACTTGTCGTCCGTCAAGAGGTTAAAGTTTATACTGTCCTAATTATGAAGTTGAATTATTCAAATAAAATAAATTATACATTAATATCACTGATTAGTTCAGTTACACAACATTTACGCGACACAAATATTACTATGTGAGCAAATAAATGTAAATGCAGAAATTACAAGAAATATTAAAATATAATTTGAGCTTTAATTTAAAAATACATAAATATAAATTTTCGTTTATATTTAATTTACTATTTATTGTGTAAGTTTTATTATACAAATCAAGTTTTCATTATTTCTTTACTTTATATAAATCGTTCCAATACGAAATTGAAGAACTATTATTTCAAAGTCAATTTAGTTGTTTCAAATTAGTAGTTTAAAATAAAAAAAATACCGAACAAAACTATTTGATAAATCGTTATTCTTCAGCATTGATATTTTGGAGTCCATTTAAAAGAATTCCAAAATATTTATTAACTTTGAAACTTGAGAAAATTTCGAAAATGTAATTTGAATGAAATTTTAAATAGTTTCATTATACGTAAAGATCAATGAAAATTATTCGAACAGCAATTTAAAAATAAAAAAGTCTGAACTTGTGGTGAGCTGGTTAACAAACAATAATTTTTTATCAACTAAAAATTGCATTAAGAAAAAATAGATAAACAAGTGAGAAATATTAGTTATTGTGAGAAATGGCGAAGAATATTTACATTCTAAGATATTTATATATTCATATATTCCTTATATAGCCGAATTAGTTTGTTCAAGCGTTTATTAACTACAATCTGTGCATTCCATTATTAACAACAACAACAACAACAATCAATCAACTGCCAACGTTTCATTTTAGCACTTTTTCTTGTTAAACAAACAACAAATGTTATAAATGTCAAATATATCTTATAAAAGGAATAAAATAAAATTTATTTCAAGTAATTTTTATCAGGTCTATTTTTAAACAGTATTTTAACAAGTATTTTCTCTGAACGAATTCATAAACATACTAAAATTAATGAAACCTTAATTAATCAAAATGATTAATTTCGTATTTGACATAAATCAGTGTAAAAAATGTCATTTACAAAAAATTGTTTTTAAAGTGAAAAACAGCTTTAGTAAAACATTTCAAGATTTACACTTAAAAAGTATACATCGTGACTTATCTAATTATCATTAATGTATATATACATGTACACCAGTCATTGCACAGATGTTCTATATTGTTCAACAAAAATTGGATCAACGATTTATATTGTTAATATGAAGATGTTTATAAATAAATGTTTAAAAATATATATATATGTATATAAACTAAATAAAAAAACTATTCCCGAATAAAAAACTTAACCTTAAAAACTCAGGTTTTCATTTTTAGAAAGCCTATAATAATAACGGAAGAAATGAACTTCATCATTGCCCGTCTAAGCATTAAGGGCGGTGTCTAAGCCATGGTCGAGATGCAGTAGAAGAGGTCATTAATGACGAAATGAAATGGAGAGAGCGCAGTCAAATTAATGAATACGGCCGGGATATCTGACGAATAATATCCATAAGGATATAATAAAACTTAATATATTCCTGAATATTATATTATACAAATGTATTTCATGAAGAATGCTACAGACGATAACACGAGAATTCGTCGGCAAATTATAGGTTATTGAGATAGACAGATTATAAAAGCACATCATCCTCGTATAAAACTACAAAAGCCTTGTAGCACATCACTAATACAAACTGTTTACATTAATTGAATTCCTTTTGAGCCTTTGTCATAAGATTACCGCTTAAGAACGCATTCATTTATCTATCGTTCACTTTTATTGCGCCAAGGTATTAACGTTAGTTTAATGATCTATGTAAGTGTTTAATTATAGACTATTCTTAAACGAAAAACAGAGACAGTCCTTGATTGAAAATCCACCAAATTTATATTATTTACAAAATCAATTAAATGTAATTTGGACACAAAAATTATAACAAAACAGTTTCGTTAAAAAAAGATTTAGAGCATTAGCGTAAATTAAGAAAACAATAAGTGTCAAGTAAAAATACAATTTAATATAAAATTATAATTAAATGTAAATTTAAATATTCAGGCTTTATAAATAAAGCTGCAGTCCTTTCAAGAGTATTAAATCCTTTTAAAATAATTTGAATTTATTTGATGCATATTTAGGAACTATTTTGTTTGCTACACTTTATTCTTACGTGTGGCCAAATAGTTCATGAATTTTATTAAAACTGATGAAATGTTTTTATTTAACAACATTTGAAATTAGAATTGCTGATGAAAGGATAGTGATAAATCAAAGCGCATGTTTCTATAATATTGAAAACGCTTATTTAAATTCCTTACACACTTGAACGTACAAGATATTTAATTATAATTTACATTTAATTTATATTTAATTATAATTTACCTGCAAAACTAGATTAAGAACTTGATTGCGCAAAGTATTCCTTAGTTTTCCGCCACTGTAGTGTCGGATCTGTGGATGACCCATCGCAACTCACTTGATCATAGCATGAACCAGATGGTCATGAACGAAGAAAAAGTTATATTACACCCAAAATATTTCGAATGTAATTGGAAGAAAATAAAAGCAATGTCAACTCACCCAAAAGGAGATCCTGTGGCCCCATTGCGGGGCCTCCGTTGCCGTTCATCTGAGGCCTAGACACGAGGCCGAGTGGGTTCTGGAGGTTCTGGAAGTTCTGGAGGTTGGGGAAGGTCTGGAGGTTCTGCAGGTGCAAGGGAAGGGGAGGTTGACCAACGTCGCCGTATGTGCCGTACGAGGACCGTCGTCCTTCCCTCCGGTTGCCGTCGATGGCGCACTGCAGCTCGTTGGGGTTGCTGAACTTCATCTTCTCGCACTCGTACGGGTACAAATATTTCATGTACCTGCAATTTATTCTCGTTCAATAACTCAAACATTTTTACAATAGCAAAAGCTAGGTTAGTGGTAATCCAAAATTAAAATAGTACAAGCCCATGAAAATTCATTAGAAGTTCAATAAATAATCAAACATTTAGCTATCCAAAATTGTTTTTGTATTAATTTGGTTGATTTATGTCGTTTAGGTTATACCTGATTGACATTGCAGCCTAAATTTAGATTAATATGTTTGCAGCAATACATAAATAACAATTTAATGAGATACAATTTGTGAATAAATGGAAAATTAAAAGTATTCAAAAAGTATATTTCGATTAGGTTAGTTTTTGTATTTTAAGATTTCAAAATCAAGAAATGCTTCTAGCAATGTATTTAAAGTAAAGATTCTAATTCGACAATAATGTTTAGCTGAATGAAGCATCGAACATTTCGACTAAGGCCTTCAAAAAACAATTAAAAAGTTCAGAAAAATATGACCAAAGTTGGAATGAAGCTGTGAGCATTAAATGTCATTGGAAAACAAAGTTCAGGTAATAATGGCATTTTAAGCTTATTCGTTATTATAATAGTTTGGTTATTTTATCAAGTGCCATAGGAACTCAAATATATTGAAGTTAATGTTAAAACATTTCTTAATTGTGTGAGTCTAGTCTGTCCATTGGGAATTGAAAGATTAATTAAATTTGTTAACCAACATATGAGGAAAGATCTGGAAGATTATTTGTGTAGGTTTAAAAAGTAATTTTTATTTTTTACATCCAGTCTAAAGGTTCGCCATTCACAAACGCTGATTTCTGTTTGTATAAAACCAAACAACTTATTTCGCGATGCTTGCTGAGGAAAGAATTTACAACTAAAAATTAGACAACAAATGTTCAAATATGTTGAGCAAACCACACAAAAAACGTGTTTGACATTGATTAGATCTTTTCTAGCCTAGAAAAAAGCTATCCAAATTCAAAAATGGACAATTATGTTAATAAGTAATAATAATTGAGTTGTATTAGGATAATTTCTTTGCAATAATAAACTTTATGATTCAACTGACTATAACCACTAACTATCACCTACTTCCTGTTATATCATAATTAACAATATTACTTGCACTTCAATAGCAATAATAATGCTAATTATTATTATTAATGTAATAATAACGTCTAAGTCATTTATATATATATAATACACCTTGTTATTGATAATTATTGTAATTTGTAAAATAAACAGAGTTAAGATCTAGTTAACTGTATTTACATTCAGTCAAGTTACAATGGAGCCAATACTAATGAAATAATACAAATAATAATAATAACAATAATAATAACAGTAATAACAATAATGAAATCACCAACATTTCAAATAGTGAACAATAAAAATTGTAATTGTATGTTATGACGTCCATTGAATCTGGTCGTAGGAATTATTGTAGTAAAATCAATTTAATGATCTATTTCGATTTTAATTGTCAATATTGTAAATGACCACCCACAACATGGCTTTCTTTGGGTATTGATTGGTGTTATCAACTGAATTAACATTAACACTAATATTGGTATTAGTGTTTGTTGTTGTTTTTATTGTTATTATTGTTTTTATTAATATTATTATCATTACAATTATTATTATTATTATTAATATTATTATTAATATTATTATTGTTATTACTACCGGTAACTTTGCTTTTCAGAAGTGGACCTTCCTACATAGGTTAAAACAACTCAACTGTGAGTTATCATTGAAGACCTCTTAACAGGCTTTTTTTAAAGAAGAGTCAACACCGTAAATAAAATGAAAAGATTCTTAATTTTATTTTATCATATATCGAATTTTATATTATAATATGTTAGTGATTTTTATATTATTATATGTTTTCGTTTTTTTATAATGAATGGGTTACATATGTAAAGCAAATATTTTAAAGAATATGTTTACGACTTATATTGTGATATATACCCTAGTTAGCCAATTAATTGTGTGTTATTATAAGCTTCTTGTATTGTACAAAAATAAAATAAAGTCGAAGTCTATTGTTCTTTTTAGACTAAACAAGTCTTAACTTGTCGTGCTAAAATGGTAAATGCTCAACTTTAATCTGTTATTCATTCATTATATTTGAACTCCTGGATTAAATTTGCAATCGACAAGAAACATTTTAATCAATCTTAGAGTTTTAGTATTTGTTGAATTTTTTTAAATTAAGAAATTAGTTGCATCAAGATTGCACTTTATGAAAAAGAGATTATGGAGTGGACTAAAATAAAACGTATTGTTAAATTGAGGTTAACGTAAAACCATCCTAAAAAACAATTGTATTTTGAGTCAACATAATATTATCAACAAGGTTCATAATTTCTTAAACCCTTCTAGCATTTTGAACAATGTAACAAACTAACAATAAAATGTTTTAATTAGAACATATGTGAAGGAAAAACAGACAATAAAGAGAAAAGAATAACAATTATAATTATGAAAATGCAAACCAATCGATGACCAACATAGAATTGAACGGTCGTCAGATCGTTTGGAAGTTGAAAAAATACGCATAAAAACCAACACTCGAGTCCAACTGTGGAACATAATGTTTCTGAATTGGTTAATAATAGTCGTAAAATAATAATAATAATTTGGGAAAGATAGTTCTAATGTGTAATAATGTCCAACATATGTTCATCAATAAATAATAAGACTAAACGTAACCATCTTTTGTCTTTTTAAAAGTAATATATTAATGGGAGATTCATTTGGTTAGAACAGATTTGTTTCTTAAAGACTATTCATGACGCATGGCTGAAGACCATTCGATAAGCTATTGCGATGATACAGTTAATACATAAATTGGTTCGAAAAATAAAAGTTAAGCAATTTATATGTATAATAAAATGATTAAACTAAAAAATCTTATTTCCTAACATTAAATAATAGATAAAAACCCGTCACCGAGCGACCTCATTGACACACCAATCTGCAAGCGAGCACAGACCGACATTGCGATTAAGAAAGAGAAAAGCAGAGGGAAGTTCATCACTAATGCAAGCCTTAATTTGTTCCTAAGACAAGGTGGGAAATGGCAGCTGGAAGGAGCAGTCTTAAGTTGCCAGAAGGGGGCAGCAGTCCCTTCGATAGTCCAGCCTCTTACTGTCTTAATCTTCGGCGTGAGCACACACCAACACTCACTCCTTATATTCCATTTCTTCTTTAAATTGATAATCAATACGAAATTCTCGCGCAAACATCAATCCAACATGAAACTGCCAATGTCTTCACGGTTCTTATCAAAGCTGCTTTTTCTAAATAGTTCTTTATTTCAACCTTCTTTAATATACATAGTTCAAGTTATGTTAAATGTTTTAATATACTGTATATACATAAATATATACACATATACATTTACATACACCTACAAAACATATATACATACACCTATACCCTGCATATATACAACTATTCAAATATACTATTTCAAAATTCAAGTACGAAGTTAAGTGACTGCTATAGTAATTAACCATAGCTAGGCTAACTAATAAAACCTTATTTTAAATAACTTTAAAAATCTTAACAATATTTTAATATACATCAATCTGTTCTTACGAATGTAAAATATATATAAACACGCTACAAAAACTCGCATTTAGCTAATAAATATAATATAGATATTAAATCAACTAAAATTTATATCTCAAACTAATGATCATTAATTTCCTTCAACATAGTTTTAAAACATGTGTTTATATTATCATCCAAGAGCATACAAACAGGTTATTTACTAAGTGTATGTGTGAATGTAATATATCTAAAAAATTAATAATATTCTGAACTGTTATACACCACAAAATGGTATTCAATAAATAAGTAAAATAAAAACATCAATAACTATAAAATTAATAAAAATAAAAATTGTTATACACCACAAGATGATATTCAATATATAAATAAAATGAAAACACAAATAAATGTAAAATTAAGAGAACTCTAAATTGTTATACACCACACAATTATATTTAATAAATAAACAAAACGAGAACACCAATAATTATAAAACTAAGAGAAATATGAATAAAAAAAAACTCACTGTGTCCTTAAAGTAAAGGCAGCGCTTGTGATGGAAGATGGAAGTTTCAAGCCTTTGATTATTTCTTGCCACAGTTTTTTGTTGATCACATCCACCAGTCCTCCCCGACTAACAACGAGGTTGTACAACTCGTATAAGTCTAGTACCTGTTTCGCCATTATTGGCAATCTGTTAATTGGAGTACCTGCAACAACAAAATCAATAATTAATAACTTTTGAATAATTAAAATTAATTTAAAATTAGATTTTGCGTTAAATAAATGATTGAAAAAAAGATTTTAAGAACTAAAAAAGAAAAATAATTCACAAGTAATGGTCGTTCAGGCATTGCATGTCAATGTAGAATTTAGGTAAAGTTTCATGTGAAATAAATAAGATTAACTTTTAAATTATGATTAATTTAATACAAAATAGCAAAATATAAAACTAACAATTACGTAAACTAATTTATGTAGTAATTCGTGCATGCATACATACAATAAATTTAACTGTTTTAAATTTAACAAACCATATTATAATATTAACATAGACACGATGTATAAATGTGTTGCAATATTAGAAACAAAACTCCATTTGTTATTTTAAGCGGAGAAATAATTTTTGTTAACAATGGTTAAATGTTGTGTAATTTAAAAAATAAAACATAAATTAACGTCGCGATAAAGTTATTCGAAAAAATATTTAATAACCTGCGAGGTAATACATTTATAAAATAAATTCATGTCTAAACCAACGAAAGAATCTGACAAAAAATTCCATCACAGTTAAACTGACACGAAAAGGAGAGAGAACAAATGGATTATGCAAATCGTTAAAAATAAACAAAACTCAAGACGCATTAAATCGATTTCTTTTTTTATTTACAACCGAAAGTGGAAACAGTTTTGAAAGAAGTCAACCATAAATTAGAATCTTAGTTTGCATTTAGAATATAAATAAAATTATCTGGCGTATAATCTTGAATTGTTTATAAAATATGAACTTGCACTCCAACAGCTTTAATAATGGAGATAGAGGGAATGGGAAGTAACAATAAAAAGGAAATGTGTATAAGGCTAGCATGAAAGAGAGGAAGAGAGATAACAAGATAAATATAGGGCGACAATAGGAGAGTAGGAGTGAATGAAAGAAGGAATTTAACAAATGAAGATTGCAGGAAACAATATTAGCTAAAGGGAGTGACAATTAGTGCCGTTGTATAGTGCCAATATCAGTCGAGTGGAAGCGCGACCCTTGATTAATGATCCCGTCCAAGAATTTCACTGCCGTTAGATTAATAGCTGTTGCGACTCGACATTCAATATATGTAATTACTCGTGCCAGGCACCGCTTCGATGACATCCGTCAACAAAACGAATAAACATTTCTCATTACACGGCAAGCGACTGAATTCTCTTTCGAAAGCTGTTCTGTCCATCTTCAAACAAAACAATTCGGCGACTTCATCTCTTGTTTGCTGCATCATTTATTACCATCGTCGGTAATTAAGTGTCAGATATGATGAAAACAATTAGCTTATCACCAGCATCGCTCTGACGTGTATTGATGCCAGCCAAAAGTTATCTCAAAATAGTGTTTTAGAAAAAAATCATCTGAACATATTTGGATTAGAGTAAATTATAATACATTCAATAAAACATCTTGTAGCATAACAACATCAAATGCAGTTTAAAACTTTTAAATCTCCTAAAAATAACAAACTTTTATATTTAATAGCTTAGACAACGATCAATTTGTTAAGATTAGAGCGCGTCTTAATTGCTTCAAATGTATGATTTTAAAATTATTTATTTATAGAACTGTTAAAATAATTCTTCTATTTATTCTAGATCTTTAACCATAATTGAAAAACAAATTGATGATCAAATCATCTGATGATCACCTGAAAATATTTCATTAATGCAGCAATTTGCAAACATCGAAATACGAAATCATCTGAGCAAAATACATTTTCTTGAGTTGTTAAGTTTTAATTTTTTGGATTACAGTAAAAGTTATTAATGGGAAAAACAGCAAAATTTATTTCATAACTTTAATCAAGATTTGTTCATTTATTAACCAAGAGACTTTAATCATAATATAAAAAAATTGTATTTAAAATAATAATTTTTAGTTATCAAAAGCCTGTTTTCACAAAGTAGTATTTTCAATTATGTTTAATTTACACCATTTCTCTAGACCATTTATTGACGTTAACTTTTGCGTTTTCTAGTTACAAAATTAGTATGTATTATATGAAAAACATAATATTTTAATTTATACAAAATGATTATGTATTATATGAAAAACATAATATTTTAATTTATACTAAAACAGAAAATGTAATTATAATTTATAATCAATCAAACACGATCGAAAGATAATTCAATGAGAAAATATTTTTTGGTGTGGCAATACTACAAAAGATTTGCATCCCAAGAACCGAAGCCAACGATGCCTTCTTGAAGCCAATGATGCGTCCCTGAGGCATCTTGGCGCCTTCAAGTGGATTGGGCGGCGTAACGATTTTTGTTAACTTCCAAATTAATTTCACATTTTGAGAAAACTTATTTTTTAGCATCACATTCGTAAGTATGAAAAACAAATAAAACATTTTGATTAATTTCATAAAAAAAACTTGGTAAAAAACTGTTTCACTTCATTTAACTTAATTCATGAATATTAATAATTATTTAATAATGGGCGAAGAAAACAAAATAAAAGATGGGTAAGAGTGTAAAAAGAAGCCAGAAATGATCCATCAATTGATTTTTTAGTATTATTGCTATTATTATTTTTATTATTAGTATTATTTTTATTGCTATAATTATTGCTAGCATTATTATTGTTATTCTCATTTTTATTATTATTATTCGTTTCTATACATTTAAATTGATAAACTCAAAACTATTTAGATTAAATAAATGATAAAAAGTTTTTTAATCGCAGTGATACGGCTTGGAATTGGTCGCTCATAATTGAGGCTTTATTATTCTTCCTAAATGATTGATCGGCTGTGTTGCTAGAATAGTTCAGACTCGGACAACTGATCAATAATAGATAACAATTAATAAAAAATACCAAATAATAGTATTTAAATACCAGAGCATCAACAACTTCAGTATTAGTGTTGCTAGTAATATTGCATAATGATATTTATCTATACAAATTTACAAGATTATATATATATATACACATATATACATATATATATATATATATATATACATAAATATATATATATATATAAATATATAAATATATATATATATATATATAAATATACATATATATATATAACCTTGAAGACACTGGTTGGTTGGCGCAGGCGGGGTGTATATATTTATGTATGTGTATGTGTGTATATGTAGATATGTATGTGTGCAAATGTGTTTATGTATGTATGTAAATGTGTATATGTGTGTATGTATATGTATGTATGTGTATGTATGTATATGTATGTATGTGTATGTATGTGTATGTATGTGTATGTAGGTATATGTATCTATATGTATACGTATGTATCTATATGTAT
>JARUHE010307427.1:0-12326 GCA_031471125.1 Archaeomysis grebnitzkii | reverse complement strand
ACACCCCCCCCCCCCCCCCCCCCCAAAAAAAAACACGAAAGTTTGTTTCTTTATTTGATTCAAGCTTCAAATTATATTAAATTATTCAATATTATCATAAATTAGAACAACACTTGCAAATGTAATACAAGTATATTTATTACTTGACAAAATATTAATAAATTATTTTATAGTTTTACCAGACTTACCAATTGATACCATTAATCAATGAATTCTTAACTCTTACTCAAAAAGATTGAGAATTAGAAAATTAAAATCCTCTTTTATTTAATAAAAATAAATAACGAACATTTACGCGGGACATTTGAATAACTTTTAAACTAGTTTTTCTTTAGAATATTTCGATCGGCATGCAACAAGTGAGACAACCCACATTGAAATAACATAAAGCTTGCCTCACTTGTACTATTATATGGATCGGCAATAGCAGAAGTGAGGCAACGCACATTTAAATAGTATCCATTTCTGACGTGAGTTTCAACTTATTTTCACGTCTGTCTTACTCTGTTTCAGAACTCTCTCCCCAAACTACTTAAAACTATCACTTCAACAAGGTTTTGTTTCATGTATAAGAATTATCTCAGATTTAAGATATCTGAAACTCTCTCCGGAAATGAACATGTCTTGTGTTTGCTTACAATATTTATATAACCATATTATATTATTTATATTATTATTGTTATATTATATTATTTATTACTATATTATTTATATAACCATATGTTATTATTTATATTATTATTGTTATATTATATTATTTATTACTATATTATTTATATAACTATATTATATTATTGACTTTATTATTATTATATTATATTTTTATTACTATATTATTTATATAACCATTTTATATAATTTATATTATTATTACTAAATTATATTATTTATTATCTATATTATTATTATTATATTATATTATTTATTATTTATATTATTTATGTAACCATTTTATAAAATAATTATTATATTATGTATTACTATATTATTTATATAACCATATTATGTTATTTATTTTATTATTATTATATTATATTATTTATTACTATATTATTTATATAACCATATTATGTTATTTATTTTAGTATTATTATATTATATTATTTATTACTATATTATTTATATAACCATATGTTATGTTATTTATTTTATTAGTATTATATTATATTATTTATTACTGTATTATTTATATAACCATTATATATAATTTATACTGTTACTATTATATTATATTATTTATTTTTACGGTATTTATAAAACCATTTTATATAATTTTAATTATTATTATTATATTACATTATTTATTACTATGTTATGTGTATAACCATTTTATATCATTTATATTATTATTACTATATTATATTGTTTATTATTTATGTTATATATGTAACTATTTTATATTATTTATATTATTACTATTGTATTATTTATATTATTATTATTAATATATTATATATATTATTTGTATAACCATTTTATATAATTTATATTATTATTATTATATTATATTATTTATTACTATATTATTTATAACATCATTTTATATCATTTATATTATTATTATTATATCATATTATCTATTATTTATATTAATTATATTATTATTATTATATTATATTATTTAATACTATATTATTTATATAACCATTTTATATCATTTATATTATTATTATTATTATATGATATTATTTATTATTTATTATTTATTATTTATATTATTTATTTAACCATTTTATATTATTTATATTGTTGTTATTATATTATTTATTTTCTTAATATTATATTAGGTATATGGTTATTATTATATTATTTATATTATTATTATTAGATTATTTATTATTTATTATTTATATTATTTATTTAACCATTTTATATTATTTATATTATTGTTATTATATTATTTATTTTATTATTATTATATTATGTATATGGTTATTATTATATTATTTATATTATTATTATTAGATTATTTATTATTTACATTGTTTATATAACCATTTTATATTATTATATTATTATTATTCTATTATATTATTTATTATTTACATTATTTGTGTAATATTTTTATATTGTTTATATTATTATTACTATTACATTATATTGTTATTATTTACATTATTTAAATAACCATTTTATATTATTTATATTATATTATCTATTATTTACATTGTTTATACAACCATTGGATTATTTTATGCTAACTTGCAACCTCACATTTTCTATCAACTAAACATAAAAAGATATTTATTCAAACAGCTAATTTTATAGTAAGGCCGCGTGTATATTTAAAGTGAAATTGAAAAAAAAGATTTTTTTATATCTAAAAACCCATAAAAAAATCGTATTAAATCATATTGAACTTTTACGTCATTCATCCGTCAATGTTTTTAGATTATTTTAAGGTTTAAATCATTAATTTGGTGTTACATAATTGAATAAAATATTATGATTTAAATTAGACCAGATCTGCATTTTAAAAAACTGCATTGTTTGTTTTTATTGATAAAAAATTAATAATATGATTATAAAATTAGAGAACATAATAGTTCAAATATGTCATTACATAAGTTATTAGTTTTAGTTGTGAGAGTTTTTTAGTTCACTTTTAAGAATTTAACTTTGCTTATGTGTTTTGTTATGGTTTTCAACTTTAGATACATGCGGAAATAATAATCAATTAAGAATTACTTTATATACAAACGTCGAAATTTTGAACCATGTACAATTCAATACGATTCGTACACGGTTCACGTACGATAAAATGCAATTCGCATGCATATCATGTACGAATTGACACAATTCTTTTATTTTTCGTGTACAATTCAATACTGTTTGTGTAAGTTTCGTGTACAATTCAACACGCCAATACTCTATGGTTTTGATAAACCAAGTTGAACGATGTAAAGCCAAACGAACACCGTGACAAATGGACCGACAACAGTAAAAGTGAGGTAACCCACATTCAAATAACATAGAGCTTACCTCACTTGTGCTATTTTTGATCCAAATAATGTTTTTGAATGATAAATATTCGGTTGCTGTGAACATCCAACAGTTTATTAGTTCTATACAAGTGTTTCTCGCGAGCACTTAATTCCACATTTTATTTAGTATGTCGATAACAAGTGGATACAGATGTTAAATTTTAGCATAATTATTTAAATATATTAAATAAATACGGTTTAATTTTGCTTGTTTTTCATTTAATTTGTTTTTAATTAATTCCATTTAGTTATCTCTCTTTTAATGACGTTTATTTATAGCTTGATTAAAAAGTCTATTCAAAACAACCTCTCTACTTAGCAACAATTTATAGCATCACGTTTTTTCTATTATTTAATGTCAACCCAATTACGTTTTAATTTAATTTTGGTTGCCCACCCCCCAAGAACCGAACATTCGCAAACCTGAAATGCTCTCTAAAAAAAGAGCTTGTTCAGGGGACCTGTATAAACTTATAAATGGAGGGTTTTTTCAAGTTTTTATCTTATAACGAACGTTTGTATAAGGTTTGTCACAATCTTGTGTCGTGTAAACTTTATAACAAACAGTAGATTTAACTGGGTGACAAACTGGTGGTGTATGCACCTTATAATGAACGTTCGTAACATATTTGTCACAAATGTATGTCGTGTGTGCCGTATATCAGACGTTCGTTTTAAGTTTGTCAGGTTAGTAGCAGGATTGTTTTGAATTTGGTAATGATTGCTTAGAGTTCCTTAAAAACTTACAATTAAGGGTTTTCTTAAGTTCGTAAAGACCTTCAAACAACCCCAAATTTTAGGGGTACGTCATCTTCGGCTCAAGATTTTAAATAAGACAAACTTGGAAAACACGTATGTTTCAAGAGGATTTTTGTTTACTTAAATGTAACTTTAATCAAATTTAGATTTATTTACATTTAATTTGATCAAATTTAATTTCAGTTAAACTAGAAAAATTAAAATTTAGCAAAATATAACTTTCATTAATTAATAATAAATACATTTTATTTCATTTAAAATAATTTTAAATATAAATATAAATATCACGGCATAAGTTTGGTCAGCGGCCATTCCTTGTTGGAAATCAAGCAACGATGAATGTGGTTAGGACTTCAATGGTTATTGAAGCAATGAACCTACCTTGCTCATGTCAAAGTTAAAACTAATCAGGCTGAAGAACTCATGAGGCTTTCTGAAGATCGAACCCGTAACAATACAAATTCTGATCACAAAACAAGTATTCCAACCACTATGCCAACACGAAAGCATTAATGTTTTAGTTTGGTAAGTTTTTCATTTACAACAATTTCTTACGAATCAAAAATATAAAACAACGACAAATATGCGTAGAGTTTGAAGATACTTTCCAATGATTTTAAACTTTCATTGTCCCATTGTTTCCTTTCAACCTTTTAATATCGGAGTCATTGCTTTAATACGGACTAAGGTACATTGAAATTAACATTGAATAAACAAACTAAATGTTAGGCGAATTATTTATTTTAGGCTTAAAGTGTTGAGCTATTTCATCCTTAACCCTCAACGCCTGAGTAATTCTTATCTTAAAGTCTTCAACAGGACAGAGTTTACATTGAAAATAAACCTTCTTAACCGTGACTAATTCGTTCCAATGGACGTTAAAGAATTAAAGATTAAGGAGTAAATGTCTTCCTTAAAAGGACGAATTCGCCATCATACTGCAATGATGATTTTCAATGTTAACTTTAATGTATTTTAATCCTGACTATAAAAATTTGCGATAAATTAAATTTGTGAGGATGTTTTATTGTTTGAGCTGACCACGCACGAGCTTTTACCATCAAACCCAGTCTCGATTGAAATCTTTGTTAATTTTGTTTCTCAAATGGTTATATGAAATATTAAATATGAATTTGAGAATATGAAATATGAATGTAAGAATTTGAAATATATATTTAAGAATATAAAATATGTATTTAAGAATATGAAGTATATATTTATCAATATGAAATATGTATTTAAGAAAATGAAGTATATATTGAAGAGCATGAAACATGTGTTTAAAAAACTGAAGTATATATTTAAGAACATGAAATATGAATTTAAGAATATAAAGTATATATTTAATAATATGAAATATGAATTTAAGAATATGAAATATGAAATTAAGAATATGAAGTATATATTTAAGAATATGAAGTATGAATTTAAAAATATGAAGTATATATGTAAGAAAATGAAATACATATTTAAGAATATGAAATATGTATTCAAGAATATGAATTATATATTTGAGACTATGAAATATCAATTTAAGAATATGAAGTATATATTTAAAATTATGAAATATGTATTTAAGAATATGAAATATGTATCTAAGAATATGTACAAAGTGTTAAAGTGTATTGAAATATATAGTAACGACAGATAAAAGGTACGATGATTTGTTGATACAGTTTTCAAAAAAAATTCCAAATGAAATAAGTCATGAAACCATATACCAACTAAGTTATGACAACATATACCAGCCAAGGTATGATCCATATACCAACCTTAAGTTGGTGAATGCATTTAAAAACTATCAAAACGAGACAGCCGAAATCATGATTTTAATGGTTTTATTATTTTGTAATGTAAATCAATTTTTACTTTGTTTTTCTTTAATCACTAAAAATTTATCAAAAATAATAGGTGATTTTATTCAAGATGCTCATTGTAATAACATTAATAATGTTAATGAAAAAAATAATAGTAACATAAATAATAGAAGTAATATTTGTTGCTATTTGTTTTGTTAATATATACGTATATATATATATATATAAACTAATGTTCTTAGGTGTATACTGTTAATATTATTAATTTTATTTAATTTTATTATTTAAGTGATTGCCAAAATCTGTTATCATTAATTACATCATTGATATTGTGGTTATTCCTAAAAACAATATTCGTTTTTGCTTATGCAAATTCAGTTCAAAACACACATCATATACCATAAATTACACAAATTAATAGTGTTAAATACCATTAAATATATACTATTACAGTAATTAATAGTATTAAATACCATTAAAAGATAGTACTACTATTAACATAATATTAGTAGAATAATTGTTGTTATGATATTGATACATGTTTAACGTATTATTAGTACTAATATAATACTGTTTTTGTAGATTAGATCGAGGGACATATATAATTATTACAATTATTTTATTATTCTTATAGATTTTTTATTTTTTTTATTTTTTTATTTTTTTACAAAAATATTTTATTATTGTAATTACAAAAATATTTATCTATTATCATTATTTTATTATTTTTTTTAGTTTATTGTTGTTACAAAATATTTTATTATTGTTATTATTTTATTATTATATATAATTAAAACAAGAATGTTTCATTATTATTATTATTATTTTATTATTGTTTTTAATTTATTGTTATTACAAATATTTTATTATTATTATTATTTTATTATTGTTTTTAGTTTATTGTTATTACAAAGTATTTTAGTATTATTATTATTTTACTGTTTTTAATTTATTGTTATTATAAAATATTTTATTATTATTATTATTTTATTAGTGTATACAGTTATTACAAAAATATATTTATGTTTTAACCCTTTAAACCTGAAAGAAATTGTGCTCACAGCAAATAAAGATTTTTTTAATGGTATCTTCAACGTATTTTAGTCCTTTATATATAACATTTAGTCAGGCCTCAAACGGTTAGTGTATAAAACAACCATAAATTATTGGAGTATTTTCATACATTTTTATAAATTAAATTATTTAATTACTTTTATCAATAAGATTTGAAGATAAGATTTTTTTTTATTTGTTATCATTTATAAATTAATTGCTTCCATAACAGCACACGTGCTATTGGTTTGTTTGTTTTTATATTGATCAAAGTTTTTTATTAAAAATTTGTATTTTATTTTCAAATTATATTTTTAAATGTTTGCAACTTCTTCTGCTTAATATACTTTTAAAGTTTTGCTAAACTCTGGAGCTCAACTTGGTAACAACTTTTCTGAATTTCAACATTTATCAATGTTTTAAAATGTTAACCAAAGTTAAAAAACAATTAACATTGTCTTTTAATAAAATATTTAAGTAAATTAAATGAAAAATGTTCATTTATTTTTATATTTCCATTTAATTTAAAAAGTATGTTTTTGATTGGGCCCCAAATGGTTATTTCAAAATCTGGAATATAACTATAAAAATTTTGGAAATTTTAATGTAAAACACACCTTTTTAAAGAAATCTAGTCCTTATTACCAAGTCACATAGGGGTTAAAATACCTTAACAAACCTCCGTTATAAGAGTTACATTGTAACATCATCTTTTATTATTGTGCTCATTCTTACCCATCTGACAATGCCCGAAAACAGCCCTCTGGGGTAGACAGTCTCTTGGGCAGAAATTACAAGGTTTGCCGGGTAATTACGAGGGTAGTTTCACGGGTCATCTTACTTTTTGGGGGTAATTACAGGTTTTTCTTGGGTCACATCACTCCAGCTACTGTGCATAACCTTTCGCAACCCGGGTTAACACTCTTTGTTCCTCGAACGCGGGATTAATTATACTTTGGTTGCGACTGTTTAGTATTTTTTAATTCTCTTAAAAAGGTTCATTGTACTTTAATTAGCTTTTATTGTCTTATCTTTCACTTGTCTCGGAGCTTCATTCATTTTTGTTTGTGACGACAGACTTTTTTGGGTTTGCTTTGCTGTATTACTTCCTTTTTTTATTTCTTAACACCTTCTTTGTTTTGTTTTGTTGTATTACATTCATCTTTTCTTTTTTTCTTGTTTGTTTTTATTATTACCATCTTTTTTTCTTACACTTATTTGTTTTGCTGTTTTACTTCCTTTTTTATTTCTTAACACCTCCTATCTTTTGTTTTGTTGTATTAAATTCATCTTTTTTTTTCTTGTTTATTTTTATTATTACCATCTTTTTTCTTACACTTATTTGTTTTGTTTTGCTGTATTATTTCCTTATTTATTTCTTAACACCTTCTTTGTTTTGTTTTGTTGTATTACATTCATCTTTTCTTTTTTTCTTGTTTATTTTCATTATTGCCATCTTTTTTTTACATTTATTTGTTTTGTTTTCCTGTATTACTTACTTTTTTTATTTCTTAACATCTTCCCTATTTTGTTTAGCTGTATTACATTTACCTTTTTTTTTTCTTTTTTTTATTATTACCATCTTTTTTCTTTTTAGACTTATTTGTTTTGTTTTTCTGTATTACTTCCTTTTGTTATTTCTTAAAACCTTCTAGTTTTGTTTTGTTGTATTACATTCATCTTTTTTTTATATGATTTGTTTCTTGATTTTTTTTATTATTACCATATTTTTTACTTTCTACACTTATTTATTATATTTTGCTGTATTTTTCTAACGTTTTTGTTTTATTATTTTCATCTATGTTCTCTGTTTTGCTTTGTTATGTTAATTCCATCATTTAATATTTTTATTTTGTATATTTCTTTTGTTTTTTTTCGTTTCAAATTTTATTTAGCTGTATCACTTCCATCTTTTATGTTTTACCTTCCTGCATTTTTGTGTTTCATTTCATTGCTAAAATTCAAACATTTCTCACAATCGCTATCCATATCTTTAAAAAATTATGTATAATTATGTTAAACATATCTGTATTATTTTATTAAACATTGTTATTAGTTGTATATCGTACTGTTGCAAGTAAATCACATTGTGTGCTACTCGAATTCTAAGATCTGTCGAAATCTATTGTTTTAAAATTTTATAATTCAAGTTATAGTTGTAAATTAAAAATATAAAATAGTCTTCTTTAGTTATAGTTATATTAATAATATAAAATAGTCATCTTTAGTTATAGTTATATTAATAATATGACATTCACCATTTTAATATTTGTTTATAAATATCTTGATAAAACTGTGTATGTTTATATGTACAGGCTTAACACGTTAACCGTTTCTTGTAACACCAGTGATACATAATTATAATGGCTTACTCCATCTTATGTAAGATCAGTGATACAAAACAAGTTCGTTTATGTTTGGATAAATATTTGCCTGTATAAATGTACCCAAACATAAACTAACTTGGTTTGTATCACTGATGTTACATACGATGGAGTAAGTCATTATACCTATGTATCACTGGTGTTACCAGAAACGGTTAAAGTGTTAACTTCTAGTGCTTGTCTACGTTCACAATCTACTATACAGTGATTATAATAACGAAAGGGAATTTATAATATATACAAATAAATATTGATAAAAGTAAATATGTAAAAACAAATAAAAACATTACAGCTAAAATAATGAAAGCAATAATTGTTTTTAAGTAGAAAGTAAAATTAAAATGAATCATTTAAAGTTAAAATATTTAAGTTGATGAACTCTTAATTTCATTTGAGTGTACAGAATTCATTCTATAAACTACCTACATTTTTATTAGCTATCTCTGTTGTAGATTTTTGTGAAGTTTGGTTCAATATAACATTTTGAAAAGACGGATATAAGAGTCAAAAATCTCAGTTCTGATTTAATAATAATTATATAACCATTGTTTTAATACAATTATAAAAGGAAAAAATGTTTTTATTTTTATTTTATATATACTAGCAACTGTTTTATATAAATAAACAAGTTTTGTTTATTTAACTTTTTTGTTAAACAAAATATTAAAATAAGAATAAAAATTACTTTAACACATAATGTAGTTTCAATTTTCAATTTCTCACAAAAATGTTTTGAAAAGATTGAAATCAATTTCAATTTTTGGATTTCATTGCCAAAATCCTTCCCTGGCGCTGGCTTAGGGACTCCCAGCGCTGCAGGAGATTCGAGGCTTTGTCGAAGCCGTTGCAAAAAAAGAAAAGAAAAAAAAAGAGAAAAAATCGAACAATCAACTCAAATTTATCGGCTTGAATGAAATGGCAAAATCCGCTTTTGCTGAATGCGGTGCAAAAGCTTCAATTTATTTCGATATTACTTTTCGTAATAATTTATTTTATTTTGCAAGGTCTACATAATAATAATAATAATGATAGTAATAATAATAATAATAGTAATAATAGTGATACTAATGATAATACTAAAACAATAATAATAACAATGATAGTAATAGTAATACTAGTGATAATAATAATAACAATAATAATGATAAAAATACGAATAACAACAATATTAATAATCATAATAATGCTAATAATAGTAATAACAATAATAATAATAATAATAATAATAATAATAATAATATTAATAACAATAATAATAATAATAATAATAATAATAATAATAATAATAAAAATAATAAAAATAACAAAAATATAAACAATTAAAATGAAAATAACAAAAAAATATAAACATTAACAATAATAATAATTATATTAATAGTAAACAAAATGTAGTAACAACAATAAAAGTAATTATAACAAATGACAACAACAATATAAAAATCAAATGCAAATTTAACAATAAGATTACTAGAATTCATAACCATAACAACAATAACAAATTTAATGTAAAGAATGACAACAGCAATAACAAGTGAAGAAAAAACAAAACTAATAACGAAAATAACAGAAACAACAACAAAGAAAAACAGCAACAATAATAATTATAAACACAATAAAAACCAACAATTAAAACAAGAATAATAGGAGTAACAAATAAAAACAGGAAACATAACACATAAACACAGGAACAACATAAAATTAATCCTATAACAATAATAAAGAAAATCAACAATTGTAGCAGCTAACAATAACAAAAAATAACAAAAATAACTAATTAAAATAACAACAACAGGTAAAAACAACAATACTAACAAATGAAGAACTACAACTATATAAAATAAAACTATATCAATAACAAAACCAAAGACAACAGTATATAAAAACAACAACACTATCAAACAAAAAACAATAAGAAATAAACAAAACAACAATAAGAAATAAAAACAGCAACCAAAACAATATCAAATAAAAACAATAGCAATAACAAATAAAAACATCAACAATAACTATCAAACAAAACAACAACAACAAATAAAAAAGCAACAATGACAGTCAAACAAAACAACAACAAATACAAACTCCAACAATAACGAATAAAAAACAAAAGCAATAACAAATAAACAAAAATAAAAACAAATCCAATAAAAATAAACAAAGAAAAACAACTGTTGCAGCTAACAATAACAAAAATAACAACACTAACAAATTCAGATAACAACAACAAATAAAAACAACAACTATAACAAATGAAAACAACAACAACAACAAATGAAAACAACAACTAAAATAAATAAAAAAAAACAACAACAAAAACAAATAAAAACAACAACAATAACAAATAAAAACAACAACTATGATAAATAAAAACAACAACTATAATAAATAAAAACAACAACAATAACAAATAAAAACAACAACTATAATAAATAAAAACAACAACAATAAAAAAGAAATATAATTAATGTAAACAACAGTATCTCATAAAAACAACAACAATAACAAATTAAAACAAAAACAACAACACTAACAAATGAAAAGAGCAACAACAACAGCAAATATAATTAAAAACCTAACAATTAAAAACGTCAACAATAGCAAGAAGTAAAAAAGCAAAATTAACAAACAAAAACAACAACAACAACAAGTAAAGACAACATCTATAGCATATACAAACAACACCGATAACATAAAAACGTCAACTACAACATAATAAAAACTATAGTAGCAAATAAAAACAACAACAATAACAAACAAAAACAACAATAACAAATGAAAAACAGTATACACAATATAAACAACAATAACAATTAAAATCAATCAGTAACTAATAAAAACAATAACAATAAAAAAAACAACTGTAACAAATAAAAAGAACAACAGCAACAACAAACAAAAACAATAACAGTAACAAATAAGAACAGCAATAATAAGAACAACAATAATAACAAATAAAAACAACAACTATAACAAACAAACAAAAAAAGTAACGCATAAAAACAACAACAACAAAAACTGTATTGAACAAAAACAATTTTTTGAGGCCTAAGAGTTCTAAAATGATAACAAGCAAAGAAGAAAAAGAATTTTTAGGCTTAGTGGAAAGTTTTAATTATTTTTTGAATATCCAAAAAATCCTTTTCAATGCTTGATTGAATCCAAAAAGTTTCTGAGTTTTTAAAAATAGTTTAAACATAAAAAGGAAAACTTTTTGGTTCTTTCATTAAATTCAGGTGTTTTATTTTTGCTGATCATTTTTATCGTTTTTAGTTTGGAGGAAAATTTATATTTTGTATAAAAAATTCAGAAATTTCGAAAAAAAATATTACCAC
>JARUHE010307416.1:0-12327 GCA_031471125.1 Archaeomysis grebnitzkii | reverse complement strand
TGTATATACAGTATATAAATATATGTGTATATACAGTATATATATATATATATATATATATGTGTATATATAAATAAACTACAAATGTATATAGAAAAGATTATTCGTAAGACAATTTTAGAAGTCATACGAGTATGACGTCACATGGATCTTGTCTTAAAATAGTTCTTATGTTATCTGATTCAAAACAACTTTTTGTTTACAATTTCTCACCCACTCAATCTCCGCAAGACTTTATGGAAGCAACATAAACAATTTTTTCCTGTTTCGATGAAATGTTTCGGAAATGTTGTTATTCCAGTGTCGGAATGTGACGACACGTCGTGGTTAACTTTTTTATTCAGCAAACGTCGTTTCTTAAATACTAATTAATATACAATATATACAATAACAAATATGGTGATATGAATGTTCATGGATCAATGATTAAGATATACCTTCTCAACAGTGTATACAAACTTATACAGGCATACACATTTTAAAGCTTGTAATTAGTAGTTATGACTTAAACAATTAAAGAAACAATTTCAGTTTTCTATATTAAATAATTGTTATTTATAATATTAATTTTCACTTATTAGACACTGTATTTTTTTAATTCATGTAAAAACTAATATAAATTATGAGATTAAATTGGTTTCATTATTTTCAGGTAATTGAAGCTTTTTCCTGCAGATTTTCATAAATATATTCCAAAACAGAAACATATTTCTAGAAAAACTATCATACAAATAAAAAAACAAAGAAATAAAAAATGACTAAAAAATCAAATGATATTCAAAATGACTGGAAGTAAATCTTCCTTTCAATCTATATGAAAAGAATTTTAACTGAGAGATAATCTTTTTAGGGGAAGAATATCTTGATTAATGACAATATTTGGAGGTCAAGGTTAGCTTGGACGTTATAATAGAAACGTATGCTTGCTTCATTAAATGAACAAATAAATAAAAGATACAAATTATAAAATAGGTTAATGAAAGATACAAATAATTAAATAGATATATGATCTACAGATACAAATATTTAAACATCTAAATGGCAGATACATATTATTAAATATATTAATAACAGATACAAATAATGAAATATATTAATAAACGATACAAATATTTGAATATGTAAAGAAAATAAACAAATAATGAAATAAGTTAATAACAGATTCAAATAATCAGATAGGTAAATATAAGATACAAATAAGAAGATGAACAAACAAAAATAATTCATCTAACATTAAGTAAATAACTTTAACCTTTTTTTTTATTATTTTGTTGTCTACATTGAATGTTCCATTTGAAAATTACTCAAAATACTTTGAAATATGGTTAACGAAACAAACAGGCTAGTTGGTGGTCTAATTTAATGACTGCATTATAATAATTAAATGCAATAAAAACAAAAGTTAAAAATAATATATTTTGTTGTTAATAGTCTTAAGTGTAATCCAACACGATATGTTTAGCCTTGAACTAGGAATTAATTTAACACAATAAAATTGGATTTATATCAACAAATCAAAACATTAATCAACTTGGTTATTCAGTGATTTTTAGTGGGTTTTTTACAAAACAACAATTACTGCAAGATATTTTGTGTTATAAATGTGTAAGAACTGTATTATTTATTTATTTCTTATTTTGGTTAGGTTATAATGTCAGTGCATGTCTAATCACTGGGGCTTAGTGATCGATTTCCCGCTCTTGTGTAATATTTTGTATATCAAATTACAACTTATTTGTTTTACACACCATATACATTTATAGTAACAGTGTTGCCAGAGACGCTAATTTAATGAAACGTGGTTGCAGTATCAATCATTATTCATTTTAGATTTTAAAGTAAATTTAGTTTTGAACAATAATTACTTTTCATTTTTCATATTGAATTTATTAAAATAAATATCAGTATATGTATGATAATAATTGTTGGTGGAAATTAAAAAGGAAACTTCAGTTGTAACAGACATAGTCAATTGAAAAAAACTTATAATGATGATGAAACATAAAGTGTATTAATAGCAACAATGAACAAAGATAGAAATCATTTTTTCATTTTGACCTGTAAGAAAATTTTAAACACTATCAATAAAAATCTTTGAGGTTACTTTGCATCATTGTTAGTTATTTTTTTACTTAGAAGAAAAGTAAAATCTTTGTACACTTTAAGTGGTATACATTAAAGCACTTTATTTCTCAAAATAAAATTTCATTATGCGCAGATTTCTAAAAAATTGTTTGCTTTTTTGTGGCATGATTTTGAGTTGTTGTTGAAAGCACTTATGGAATGAAAGAATTTGAACATCTCTTGAAAATGTGAAATTGTTAAACAAGAAATCATTTTTTCATCACTACCAGTTTTTAATTTCAACCAAGTTAAGACTTCATTATGCATGTGGTTTCAAGCTTTAATATACATGAAAAATTATTTTAAAATACTGTAAGATAATAAAATTATTATTGCTCAAACATTTTGCTGTTGTGGAGCAATATTTAATAAAGGTTGTTTGAACTAATAATTCTAATATATTTGTGTCTTTATAGTACATACCATTAAGAAAAAAAAGAGTTAATGTATATAGTACTGTAATGCAATACTTAAATTTCGTATTACTAATCCAAAGCATAAGTAAATAATCTTCTAGTTCATTATTACATTAATTATGTTTCAAATATAATGAGATTAACGTTAAAATCATTTTTTTTAAATACATAGCATCAATAATTTGAAAAATGTTTTTAAAAGATTAAATTTAATGAATAGTCTCGACTCCATCGTTGAAGTTATGCTTAGAATGAGACAAATGTGATGCAAAATATGCCGAAAATGGAATTTCGGAATCGGTTTATTTATTCATTTCCTTATTCTTATTTTCGAGGAGGATTCAATGTGTTTTATTTTTACATACAAAGAAAATATTTACTACACCTTAAGTGTTTTTAATCAATCATAAACTAAAGAAGATTTTTATATACAGGTTTATTACAATTTTTATGGAACGAAGCAAGTTATAACATACCTTATCAACTTATGGAATTTTTAAAATACTTATTGTTCATCATAAAACGAGGTGTTTTTAACTTTTATGGCAAACGTTATCCATTTGTTAAATGGTTATGTATGCCATGCAAAATAACTTTGGCTTAATACCTATACTACTTTCAAAATACTTTTGTATTAGTTTAAAAGTTTATGTTTCCATAAAAACCATTGAAGGCGTAATCACGAACAATAATTGTTTGAAATAATTATTTCAAACAATTTTAGAACACTTCCAATATCACTGGTGACTTGAGCAGTGCAATGGAGACGCTTCCGTGTCGTTCGCGAAGAACCTTTTTGCCAAAGACACAACTGTCTTTCATATTTCAACAATCGATTTTTTTTACAAATAAATTTATTAATTTGTGTTTTTACTGAAAACATTAAAAAATATTTTATTTCTGATACTAAGCAAGTTAAATTCAATCACTTGAAAGTTCAAAGCATTAGATTTAAATTAAATATTTCATACAAACAATATTTATATAAGATTGTAAATATTTTGTATATAGTTCAGTGTATATGGATTGACAATAGCACAAGTGAGGTAAGCTCTGTTATTGGAATTTAGGTTACCTCACTTGTGCTATTGTTGATCCATATACAAATTTGAAAGGTAAAAATGCTCTGATGTCTAATTCTTTGATAACGTCATTATTTGTTTCTCTTTGATGTTTTAACTGCAACGAAATTGGTTGTATTTTTATTACAATTTTTGAGAATGAAACCGTAATTCCGAAAGATATTAACTTATAAGAAAGTTTTTTTCATAATTTTTCCAAAGGAAAGTTTTAATGTTTTGTATTTGTTTACAAAATATTATTATGACAGATTTTTTGTATTACACAGCAAAATACTTGCCATTTTTAGGTTAGTTGAGAACAGTTGTCATTTTTATTAGTTTTACATTTGATAGGGAAACCATTTTTTGTCTAACATAAAACTGAATTTTAATAACAAACCTTATCAAACCTCCGTCCAGTTTGTTTTGATA
This sequence comes from Archaeomysis grebnitzkii, assembly GCA_031471125.1. Lineage (NCBI taxonomy): Eukaryota > Metazoa > Arthropoda > Malacostraca > Mysida > Mysidae > Archaeomysis > Archaeomysis grebnitzkii. Next base: position 8,294 of record JARUHE010307416.1, on the reverse strand, counting down.
AGCCTCAGAAAAATGTTTTGATTAAATATACATTTTAAGATAAGATTCAACTTGGTTTAAGTGCTTTTCGTGGAGTTTTGCTTCAAATGAAAAACTAAATTTTTATGTTCGCTCTTATATGTATTATGCATTCAAACATTTGTTAATAACAATCAATTTAGTTAATTATATATAAAGTTTTATCATTTAATAAAATAAATGATTCTGAAAAATATAATTATGTAGATATAAAGTATTATAAAAAATGTATGTGAGCACTATAAATATTTGGGGAAAATGTATACACTTGTAGGTAAGTATTTTAAATTTTGAAGTTTTATTTTATTTTTTCTTTCTTACTTTTCTGTTCGTGGTTTCTAATGTTGAAAATGGTAAAAAATTGACATAATGTAGACATAATGATGCAGAAATTTAACATGGCTTCTATCTTGTGAGATTATTTTTGTATGGTTATAACTATGCAAATTGAATTTTTTTAAGGTGTATATGTGTTTAATATTATGTTCTATATTAAGAGATGTAAGAATAAAATATATTTATATCTTATCATGAACATACTTCTCATTCTGCATTGACACTAAATTTAAACTTTTAATGTAAATCTACGGAGTTTAATACAAAGGTTTAACTACCTAGAATTCTATCATTTTGTTTCAAATGCCGTAATCGTTGAAAAAGTAAACCAGATTAAAATTATCGAACAAAAACTTTAATCAAACTATGTCTAAGAAAAGAAAATATTTATTTCACATAAAACTTGATAGTTAAATCAATCAAATTTAATAGGTGACATTAAAATGTTTTTTAAATGGCCAAGTTAAATGTTTTATATTTTTAGTTCCTGATATACTTTCTTCAAACGATTTGTTTTAATTTGTTTTGCGTGATCATTTATTGGTCTCCTCTAAAATACATGTAAGATTGTCACGCAAGTTTTTGAAACCTCCAACTTTGAAAATTTAAAATATATTTGGAACATTGAACAATTTTAAGCATAATTAAATTAAGACGACCTTTACGTTTGTAATTAATAGTAAGAAAATTGTATAAAAAAACTATCAACAATTTTTTTGCAAAAATAGGCAATTTAAAAAATTGTTTTGATATATACATTCTCTGACCTTGTTCTCATTTTATGACTACCATGATGTGTTATTTAAATAGCTAATATTTCTAAGTTGTGCTTTTCCTTAATGAATAATGTATAATTTTACTTATTGGTTGCATGTACAGTTACATATTTCAAGTTTAAATATTTTATTGGAAAGAACACCTTTCATAATGATATTGCTAAATTTTCAATTATATATTTGTTAAGGCTATTTTTTCATTTGAAGAAAATAGTAACTATGCAATATTAGTTTTTTACATTTTTATACAGTTTTAACAAATATAAAATTTTATCTGTCTACGACATTTGGCAAAATTGTTTTGTTATTGATAAACATAAAGGTCAGTTGACATTATGATGTAATTATTTACCTAAGCAACTATATAAAATATTTCTCGTAAAGTATAAAATATATTAAATAAATAAATATAACTTACTTTGATTTATGATTGTTGTTTAAGCTTGGTTTGAAACGTACGTTAACCTAGTTGACCATTTATTTCATATAGAGACAAAGTCGTCTTTTTTGGGTCCTTTCAATTATTGTTTTGATTATATGTCCATAAACATTTTTATTGTAATTTCATTCATTAAAAACATTTTACATAATATTTTTATTAAATATATGAGTCTGTTTATACTTAAACGCTAACGTAAAAAAGTCAAACACTGTTCATTATTTTACATATCTCGATCAAACTATTATTACAAACAAGAGTTTTGTTTTATTTTTTTATAAATAATAAATAATGAAATACATTTATTTCTGAATTGGTTCAGGTATTACAAGGAGGTATTTCATAACAAAATATGAGCTAAGAGCACAATCGTTCATTATTTTTATAAATCATCTTTCAATTTTTATAGTGACTGGGCTTAGCGTTAGTTCAAAATTTTAATTATGATACAAACTAATTAATTATTTAAAATACATTTTACCTTATACATTTATTTTTTTATATTCTAAAAGATGGTTTATCATCATACTGTTTAGTATAATATTTATAAAAAAAGATCAGCATTTACTGAATATTATATGTTAAAATAATTTTATATCCTTTAACAACAACTTTCCTAACAAACGTTATAGCATAAAATTTGAAAATTATTCTTTTGTATAAATATTCTGATGTTATAAATAAAAGCTAAATAATATTCAGTGAGCTAGTTCAGTTCCTGAATGAAAAAAACTAGTGAGCTATTAACAAACTTGCACAAAAATTATGTTTTGGTATTCGTTCATAGCAAAACGTTTTATATCGTTAAATATCACAGACGTCTCAGTATGGCAGTCACGTAATGAAATAACAACCCAACTTGTGAGTAAGGCTCTATTTTCAGTAATAGTTTCGCCTCATATTACTTTAATGCCATTTACTACCTCGCTCTTCTATTAGGCAGACATCAAGCATTCTCTTTTCATAAATACTTTTAAACCGAATTTTTCTTTTCGCATTTTTATTTTTTGATTTTTTCATTGGACATATATAGTTTGCGTTTGTTTGCAATGTTACTTAAACTGAAATTGATTATATAGTTAACGAACCTTTTACGCCACACAAACATGACTTATAAATGTAAAAACTAACAAACAAATGTTTAACATTATATTAATGCCCGCACAATAAAATAACCAGATAAATCATTTTATCCACCATCTATAGTTTCACAGAATTGTTTATACTTTGTTCAGCAGGTTTATATTTCTCAGCAATTATATATTTACATTTACTGTTTACCTGCTTATTGAGTTATGTGAAAAAATATATTAAAATATTTTTCTCGTGTAAGCATTATCAAAAAATATTTCACAAGTTTATTTATAAACAAGGTTATTTATTGTAAGCATTTCTACCAAACAAATGTTGAATATTTTAATCAATTCAACTACAATATTCAGAAATCCATATGTGAAATGTTAGCAAATTTGTTGGAAATTACATAGATGGAATTCTGTAATTTTCAACGTGCATTGTTCACACATTCTTTAATGGGTGCTGGTTGAGTTCTATTTTGATTTATTAAATTTTCTGTACCAGTATTTCAATTGATATAAAAATTAACGAAAAGCTAATTATTTGTTAAATTTGTCAATGTTAATGAAGTTTATAAAAATATATTTATCTTTTCAGTATAGAGTTTTAAAGTTTGTATCGAACATTTGTATTATATGTGAAATAATACAGGATTGAATAAAAAAGTTTTAATTTTGAAAAAATAGAAGTCAAATATTGAATCCGAGTTTCTGAATAGATATTACCTGTTATTCTACATTTGTTCATCGCAAAATTGAAAATTATTTTATTTCTAATGTTTTCACAAAAAAACTTCAAAGTTGATTTCATGATTATGAAGCTCACTGAGCGTTATATAAAATAAAATTTGGTAAAGGTGTCAGTTGAAAATTTAGGGAACATAAAAATCTTATTTTAAATCTTTTCACTAAACTATACTCAGTCAGATATAGAAACATTTATGTTCAAATGAATCTCAACAGGCATTCGTTTCAGTATCAAAAACCTATGAACTAACATAGAGCTAGTCTATGAATAGTTTAAATATCCACACGGTGCACCATTTAAATAGAACAATAAAACAAACGATGCTGTGTTTTGTATTTTTTGGAAAACTGTAATATAATGGATATTTAAGCTTAAATTTATTTTGCAGATTTTTGCAATGTTAAAAAATGGTCTTGCTTAAAATTTGAATATAATTGTTAATGGTATAAAAGAATATGATGTTTAGTTTGATTAAAAAGTGAGTATTATAACTTATGACTAAATTTGTACAATCAAACTAAAATTAAGGAAATTTATCAACTGGAAGTGTTTTTTCTTGGTGTAAACTTGTAGTTTTCTTAATACACATTAGATACATTGATAGTTTTAATGGATATTTCAACCTTTCTTCAATTTTATTATTATATATAGTTATATTTTGGTATCCTTTAATATTTTATTTTACGTTATGAAAATGCACTCGTACATGTTGTGTGCAAGAAAGTGTTAACTTTATTCTTATTCCAGTTGATTAATTTTATCCAACCAGTTATTACAGAACAAAAGTAATGTTCTAAAAGAATTATATCAAAACGTTAAATATAAAACGTTTAACCCTATACAGCCTGTATATTATTGTCATAAGGACGATACATAGGAGTTATCATGGGTGCCAACCCTTAATATGTGAGTAGAACACATCGCCTGGCATTAAAGGGTTAACAAACATCAGAAATTCTCACTCGTGACAGTTTTTGTAGCAGTGAAACTGGACAGCTTTCGCACCGTCTTCTGTCAGTGTCGCATTGCGTGCCACCAACACCGATTATTCGTGGCTCCTCCAAAGTCTGTTGTTCGATCCATATTTGTCGGCAGAACTATTTTTTACTTTTCAAATCAATACTTTTTTTTATTTTTTTTACTTTTTAAATCAATACTTTTTAAATTTTTACATTTTTTTACTTTTTAAATCAATACTTTTTTTTAAATTTTACATTTTTTTACTTTTTAAATCAATACTTTTTTAAATTTTACATTTTTTATACTTTTTAAATCAATATTTTTCTTAATTTTACATTTTTTATACTTTTTAAATCAATACTTTTTTTGAAATTTTACATTATTTTTACTTTTTAAATCAATACGTTTTTATATTTTTACAGCATTTTTTATTTAGACTATAAAGTAATACGTTTTTCTTGCAATTCTAAGATCAATAATTTTGTTTATTTTACTTTAAAATTAATTATATAATTTCTTATAATTTTAAACTAATATTTATTTTTATGATTACACTTTCAAATTTTGTTTTTTATACTTATAAAGTTAATATTTTGTATTTAAGGTATTGTGAAATTGATACTTTAGTTTCTCACACTTTAAAACAAATGTTTTTTATTTCTTATACCTTTAAAACTATATTTTTGTTTTTCATACTTTTGGTTTTAGTACTTTGTGTATACTTTTAAAATTAGAATTAGATTTACAGAAAATTATATGTTCTGTTTAATCACAATAAAAAATTCAGAAAAAAAACATCCACATGAATCTTTATATTTCAATAACTTATTTTTTTGGCTCTTTATATTCAATTTCAACCAAATTCGTACAATGAATTATTTTTATGTTGAGATTGAAAACGAATCATTAAATTTATACACAGAAAACACATACACGAGCATAAATACACACTCACAGACACGCGCGTATGTTCATCATTCTTATATATTGTATAGTATAGTACTAGTTAGGTGACCGAACTGACAAATAAAATGAAATGGTTATTAAAAGATATTGTTATGGCTTTTTAATATCTCAAAATGTATTAAAAGTTCGCCGATAAAAAAACTTTTTCAAATATTAAAAATTATCTTTTTAAAATGTTCCTTTATTAGTTCATATACTATCGTCAATGGCCATAACCACGTTGATATAGCGCTTCCCGTCTGATCAAAGAGGCTAAGCAGCAATGGGTCTGGTTAGTACTTTTTTGGGTGACCACCTGAGAACACCAGATGCTGCTGGAAAAAAAAATGTCGGTTAATCTGTTAAACCCATAATCTGGTCCACTGGGACAAAATAAAAATAATAATAAAAAAATAGTTTATATGTAAAAATAATGTCTTTGATTTTTAACACTTTTTTATTTTCATAAATGTGTGTTAGATTTTCAATGTTATGTCTATATTTGTTTTTAATGTTCTATATTTTGTTTTACCATTCTGTTGTTCACCTTTAATGTTTCATTTTGGCTTTTTCTCTAAGATTTGTTTTTAGTTTTAGCATTTTATCGAAACTTTATAAGTAACATTTAGTAAATAAATATTTACGAAGTCATAGTGAAATCTATTGTTTTCTATAAACATTCATACTTTATTATCATATATTATAACATTACTGTGGCAATATTTTTAAAAACAAATCATAATGGTTAAAAATAATATATACTACTACTAGTATAAGTTTTTAAAATATTATATAAATATAATAATGAATTATATTGATACAATGAACTAAAATAATCTTTACATTAACTTTTGCAAATGTTTTTTTATATCAATAAATGTAGTTTTAGTTTTCAAATTAAAAGAAATAAGTTCGCATTTGTATGTAAAATAGTATTTTTCTGGAAAGTAAAGTGTTAACCACATCATGAATCATTCAACAGCAAATACTTAATTATTTTCAAGGTTTTTAATTAGCCATAAAAATGTCATTAACCGGGAAAGGGTTCTGAACGAACTGCATTTTATCCCTACCATTAATTTAGTCTTCGTAATGGACATAAATTATACTTTCATACACATTATAAATCATTACACTTTTGTTAAATTATTTCAGTCTAGCAAATGATCAGCTTAAATATATTGGGTTAACGAGAAACTAACTTGCGTAAGAAAATATATTAACTAAAACTTTTCTTAGGACTCACTTTATTTTTGTTTCATTAACTCCTTATTACGCTGTGCTTGAAAGAGCATCTTCTATAACTAACCTCTTATTTTTTTGTTTTTTTGGGGCGGCGGATTATTTATGGACTCCAAACTAAATTTTGCTCTTTTTTCAAAAAAGTAGAAAAGAATAAGTTCGTAGAAAAGTTTGCTTAAAAACAATTTACATAATGAGGTGACAACTAAAAAAGCACAACGTAACATTTTTTTAATTAAAGAAAATGTCACGATTTCAGTTTCTTGAGTTTTAACAAATTTATTTCAAGTTTAATTTGAATTATCTGTTTTTTAAATACTGTTTGTATAGATGATCGAACAATTACCATATCATCAACTATAATTAAAAAAGTGTATACTGCTCAAACATCAAATTAGAAATTAAAAAGTTTTTTTTCCCACAAAGACTAAAGTACCCTAACATTAGTATTGAAATCAATCCTTTTTCAGTGGGAATTGGATTTTCCGTTATTTCCTAAAAGGTTAAAATTAAAAAACTGACCATCGTTAGGATGAAAATGTATTTTTTCTGTTAGTCCTGTTGTTGAACGTTCGAGCACACTCTTAGAGACCTCTTTTTGGCAAACATATTACAAAGTAGTTTTGATTCTCCAAATATTTTTCTGGCTGTACAACTAACACATAATGTCAAAATGATATAAACTAAATAAAGTGAAACATTCATTCCAGCAAAACTTTCTGAACAATTGATGAACAATTCTGAACGATTTATTTTACATTATACAAATATATAAAGTTTAGGAAATAATAATTTTCACTTTTTGACATAACTCAACAGTTTAAAAAACAAATATGGTTTTCTCTGATATAAGTTTCATATGACTAGACTGTTTTGTTCAAAATTTTAGTAAGATGCTTATGCATGTAAATACAAATTGTAAAATGTAATAGATTCAGACAAACAAAGTAGGTTTACAATACACGAATTAGATTTTTTTAAAGTTTATTGCAAAAATTTTAATCTTCATCTGAACCGTTTTATAATCTGAAATATTAAAATGTAAATTATTACAAACAATTTTTGTAAATGTAATTTGTTCTACATTTTATGTATGCAAAATTACAAGCTGTTACTAACATATTTCAAATTGTGGTCTTATAGTTTTATTCTTGCATTCATATGTGCTAACTTTTAAACTGAATTAACATGAATGCTACAATTAGAAATAAACAAGAATGGTTGTATTATAACCTAAACACATATACACACATTTTGAAAGCACGACTTCAATGTTTTCAAATTTTGAAAATTGAATGGCTAATAAAAACAAAAAAAATGTTTAATAATTTTTTTATTAAAATGTTGAAAAAGGGAATTTCACATTATTCAATAAATGAGATAAGATGGTTGCAAAAATTATAATTTACATTTGGGAAATTGAATTGACAATTTCATAGATAAATGAACGCAAATTTTTACTTGAATGAATACGTTTATTTTGAAATGTCTTTAATTTACTTCAAATGAGACACATAGAAACATGAAAGAAATCATGATTTATAAAGTTATGATTTTCACAGCTATAAATGTTTTACTCAGTTCATCATTAACATAGTAATGTATGAAAATAAATATACAATATAACTCAGAATAATTGCATTAATGTATACAATATATACTAAAGAACAAATTTCAATGGATGGCAATGTTATCTACTCATCAGACAGCTGATCGTGTCTAGTTTTTAACCACCATTGTAAAAGTTTATTATA
>JARUHE010307405.1:0-12327 GCA_031471125.1 Archaeomysis grebnitzkii | reverse complement strand
ACTATTCATTAAATATATTAAACAAACCTAACAAATAAAAATTATAACTTACCTTCATCCACAATTTCTTCTAATGCTGCGCGCAACCGTCACAATAGTTTTGTAGAATGTCGTGCGCGTTGAGAACTAGTTCCTAGGTGAAAACTTGTATTTATATAATCTAATTATTGTAAGATTAATTAACAATAAACTAAAATAAAATGTATTAAACAACTAACATAAATTAATGAAATAAAACAACTTTCCATTCATAGCTTAAGAAAATTATATTTCTTCCTTCGTTTGTAAACAAACAGACAGCTTTTTCAATTGTTTTGAATAAAATTGCAACAAGAACGACCGTCCACGAAAAGTGACGTCACGTTATTCAATTTTATCCGATAAAATTGTTTTTTGAACGCGACTTATATCTGTAGATTAGTTTCATTGCTACCTAATGGAAAGAGGTTCAGTTGCTGTGTGTTCCTTTAAATTATATTAATGATGTTATAATTAGTTTTGTATTTTAGTTATACAAAGTGTAAACAATTCTCATAAAAAAACTAATGTACCATTTTGTTTAAATTATCAGTGACATCAGTATTGAACATAAATAATGTAAGCTATAATATATTCCTGAAATTGGCTGTATTGTTATTAAATTATTGTAATAAATCATATAATTTAGGCTTCATTTTTATGATGTTTAGTCTATATTATATTACAAGCTGTAAAACTTCTGGGATATTCAAGAAATACTTGGAGTTTGATAGTCATTATCAGAGCGTAAATCTAACGCTATTTTCGTGATAATGAGTGCCTCACATTCTAAAAGAAACCTTCAAAAATCCTTAACCACTCATTTACGAACTAATTAGTGAAGAATAAATGTTTCTTAGAATATCAAAACATATATATAATTATGAAATTAAATATTTAACCAGTGAGGTTCTGAAAAGTGTCTCCTTTTCCCGATTTACGTCTTGGACTCATTATTCACTTACAAACCCACCATAGAGCGCCATTCTTCTCTGTCTATCATTTTTCGTGTCACAGATGCAGGCGTTTCGCCATGCCCAATCATTTTAGCAATACAATTGATGTATTTCGAGACAGAAAGACACCACCATCCTTAGATACACGAAAACAATGGTTATGTATACTTCTTAACAGTTCACTGTTAATGTTCATTTTAATGATGAAATGGTTGGTTGGTTGATCTGTTTAAGGCCCTTCTACCTTATTGGATCATTGAGACTAGGGTCTAAAACGACCCCCAACCACTAAAAAAATGTATATGAATGTACCACCCATCTTCTGAGCTGCTAGTTAGCAACCCAAAAGGAAGAGTGGGGTTCTCCTTAACATGCGGCCTGTACATAAGACACGTAAGAAGTATTTAAAAACCTCACCCCTCAAGGCTGTGTTTACATACAGACATTTCATCAGCTCAGGAGAACTTTTGCTCGGGCCACTGATGTTGTCTGTTGAAATGTAAGCTCGATTCATAGTTTTAAGTTTTTATGATGAAAGAACTCCAACTGTACTGTCTGTTAAAAAGAAGACAAAGAAGCGACCTAATTCACTGGAAAGGAATAAAGTATTCAAACTTTTAAGATGGATGAAATAAAGATTGGATTGGTATTATTACGTCATATTATATAATATTATGAAGGATAATAATACAAGTGAGGTAAGGTCTATGTTATTTGAATGTGAATTACTTCATTTGGCTTATTATCGATCTATGCATAAGGGTAAAATACTTGGATTTCAACAAAATTTGCACATGTTCCAGCATTAATGAGCAAAGCAAATAAAAATGATTCAGGTTATGACGAACATTAGATGTCTTTGTAGGCTTGGCAGTGGTGGGAAATACTTAGTCAACTTTATACTTTTTAGGATTTATACAAACTGAGTTTTAAACAAAATTGTTTCTCAATTACATTGTTTTATAATATAAAATAATATATAATCTAAAATAATATATTATTTTCTAATTATTTTTATATATAGTTTATATATAATTTTAATTTTTGGCATACTTCTTAATAAGTCAAAACCGTTCTCGTTTTAAACTATGTAGTATTTTGTTAAAGAGGTTTGTTGTTACTAGCAACTTCTTAATGGTGCCCATACTTTCCCACCTAACAAATATTTTCACTTACAAGAATTATAGATTTGAAGATGGAGAGAAACAAAAACTGTAAGGCGTTCATAATCAAGGGTTGAAGGACAAAAGATCAATTCCTCAAGTGGTTTGCATCCAATGGAGGCCTTTCAAATGACATAACCATTTCTAATTGAATTGTCAGTGTGGAAAAGATTCCTGTCTTAAGGAACCACATGGACAAAAACCTGCAGCGATGAATCTTATGCTAAGGAACTCTCTCGGAAAGGGGTCAAATGAGGAGGAATAGAGAGCCGGCGGGGGAAGGGGACCCCACACAGTGTACTAAAGACAGTAGTGGCATTTCCACGTGCACATAATATACTCCGCCCACGTGTATTTAAATGTCATAGCTTATGATCAAGACGGATGGAGTTTTACTTTTTTATATTTAATTACAGTTTTTACTATTATTTGGTCTAAAGTGAGTGAACTTGAATTAAAAATAATTTATTTTAGGTAAATGACAAAAAATCCTTTATTGTTCATCATTATTTAATGTTTATAGATAATATTGTCAGGATGAAATTCAAACATGATTTCGTCAATCACCAGATTAACAAAGACTAGCTAAACTAGCCTCGCACAATCAAACTGAAACATTTGAAAACAAGCTTTGATTGGTCATTGGGCTGTGACGTCGTATTGCATATTTTTTGCAACTCCATTTCAGAATCATACATTTTCCGACCTTAAATGTTTCAAAACTCTTCTTATTTTTAATTGAAATGTCTACAATGAGAATAAAATGCGTGAGAAACTGTTCATATCGAACTAGCTTCCTTCAAGAATAATCAGAGTGATGAAAAGGGTATATTTTTGTTAAGTTTTCTCTGTGCACCAAGCTACGGTACGGAAAATAATTTGTGATGTTAAAGAAAATTATAATTTATGTAAAAATAATTCATTACAATGTACTTTAATCTTTGTGGTAGTTATGTATTTAAAGATAAGATTGATAGAAAAAACTGATCTGTTAATTTAATAACATCAAATAATGTTTGTTTAGTTTGAAATTTTCTGGAAATTTACATAACTGAAATATCAAATAGATCTTGCCATATACATATTACTCAACAACGATTATTTACTAAATTCCTTCATTGTTATACAAATGAGGCACACACATACATTTTATTTATGATGCTGACAAATCTTTACATACAACAACATTTTTGCTTAATCAGTAATTGAAATGAAAATGTTGGATAACAAGTAAAGAGCGCATTTTTTTGGTTGATCTGTTTAAAGTCTTTCTATCCTACAGGGTCATTGAAACTAGAATTTAAGGCGACCCCATCCACTAACAAATGTATATGAATATACCACCCATGGGAAAAAGGACTTCGAAAACTTAATAATAATCAATGAACAACATACAAATGAAACACAAATTAACGTCTAAATGATACGTACTTATTAATAAAGTACCGTTCTAGTAAATGGATTTTGAAATAAACTTATTGAAAAATCATAGCTGTGTTAAATTCTCCAAGAAAAACTATTTGCATTGGCTTGAATATCGAGAATATTTTTTAAAAAATAATTATTTAGATTTAAAATATAATTGTTCTCATTATTAACATTTTATGTTATTATGGATTTATCAAAAAGAATGCAAAACATGTATCCTAATTCAATTTAAGAGTACGTTCACTACAGTTCTAAATGTGTTACTATATAAAATCCTTCGACAAAGTTGTATGATTTGTAGTACTGATTCTTGAGAACCGGATCGGGATTTTTATAACTGTAAATTTAATCTCTATGTAAACAATGGCACTTCATTTCATATTAAAAACTAAATTAAGATTATGGTATATTTTTGAATGAATTTTAAGCTCATAACCGTCACGACTGAAGAACAAAATCCCGGTATATGTTACAAAACTAATTAAAATGCCTGTCCGGTTCACTAGATTCAAAGCTAAGAATAATGTACAATTTTGACAGCAGTTTTTAGAAATGTTGTGAAACTATTTTTAAATTGAAGTATAAAAGTTTTGCATACATTTTGATAACTAATAAATATATATATTCTATTCATACGGTTATTTTATAATAGCTTTTTAAGGTATGCGTTAAATCCGATAACTAGAACGTTACCCTGATACGAATAGTAAAAAGAAAATAATTATCATTTGTTTGTTATTTAAAATTAGATTGGTTAACTGTACGAAAAAACGACAAGTTTTCTTCCACGTATATATGTATCTGTATTCACTTAAATAAAATGTTAATTAAGACCAAAAAGTTATTATTATATATTGTTGTTTACAAATTACAATATGCGCTCATATTTCATAATATCTTGCAAGAATACGTGTTTCCAACTTTATTTAATTATACAACGTTTCTTACGAATCCCTTATTTTGTTGAGATGCCTGTATAGCCTAATTCCTGTGCGCAGCCTAAATTTTCACATACAAAACTTGATCCTTTAGATTTATCATCACTGCTTATAATAAAATGTATGAGAAGTTGTTCCTATCAAACTAACTTCCTTCAAGAATGCTGTTAAAGAACGAACTTTTAGATAGGTTGTTATGTGCCCCAACCAACCAACCGTATAAAAAATATTTTGTGATGTTAAGGAAAATTATAGCTTATGTAAAAATAATTAATAATTTTTAGGTAATTGTCAAATTAAATACAATTTACTTTAATCGTTGTTCTAGTTATCTCTTTGAAGATAAGATTAATTCATAAAATCGATTCATCAATTTAATAAAATACCAAATAATGTTTATTTGGTTTGAAATATATATATATACCTTAATTTGCAGATTTATTTTGAAATAAAACACCTACAAATAAATTACTAACCTTGGGATGAACGAATGGTGTTCACAACTTCAAATGCCTGATATAATTTGACCGCACCAACCGCGCCACAGATGCGTAAAACGAGCTTGATATGCAGCTCTGGCTCGACGAATTCGCTCTGCCTGGATATAATCAATGATGAAAGATGTAATTTAATTAAAACGAACATTCATCTCAAGTACAAAATATTAAGTGACGTCATAAAATAAATAATGTAACAAATGTGTTAATGAGCAATTTCACTTACTAATTTATTTGAAATATCGCTGTGTGGCAAAACTAATAAAAATTAACCCTACAAACATTTTATTGCGACATCACGGATCCCTCTTAACGTCGGGTCAGCTCTAGACGTGCACAAAAACACCAGGTCCAAGACCCTTGTGGGAATACTTGGCTAGCTAGAGCTCGCCATCCCATACAAAAAAGTAATAGAAATAGAGACTGCCATCGCAAATGCTGTTTATGGAAAGATAAAATCTACGCGGGCGGAATTTATCAGCCGCCTTGGTTGGCTAATGAAAGATTTGTTTGGTTTGTACTGGACAACATATATTTCTTGAATCCACGCATTGTGGTATGAACACAGTATCAATTGATATCGAACAGTCATCAAGGTCTGACAAATTTTTACTATTCATGTACTATTTTTGTTTGTTTTTCAGGGTAATCAGTTACCTTATTAACCATTTGTAGATTAAGTTTTAATTTGACAAAGTTTGAAGACAACAAATGGTATTACTACTAAAAGAAAATAAAATTGATGCTGTAATTTTCTCATTAACTCTTTTGTGACAAACTAACACCAATACATAAAATGTATGTCTGTACACTGAATTTTTGTGAGTCCACCTCACAGCCAAACAAGGAGAAGGATATGGCATGGATTGTTGAATGTTTCGAATTCAAAGAGGGTGAAGTAAAAGTAACATCAAGCTCCACCTCTTCAGGAACATGGGGCATCTTCAATGCGTTGTTGTCTCCATCTGGTTCTACGACAAACATTGCCCATGCATCACCACCAACACCTTATGATACACTGTTCACAGGTAAACTATACAAAATAATTGAATTATAAAGAAGCTGATGGAACTGAGAAGACGTTATTATTGATTCATTTTTTTCTTGAAAAACAGTATTTATAGATTTAACTTGTTTATTAACAATCTATAGAAATATTCAATCAAAATTTATTGCCTTTTTATATACAACATTCAAAGTTTACATTTGTATTCCATGACATCACCTCGAAACTACGTCATAAGTGTTTCCGACTATAGTAGTTCGCAAACTGTTTCAAAATAGTTTGCGAACTTTTTCAACAAAAAATACAATTTTTACAAACAAGGTTCTGAGGTAGTTTCGAGATGATGTCATGGAATACAAATGTAAACATTGAATTTTTTATATCTTTAGGCGACAAATTTTCTTTAAATATTTCTATAGATTGTTAGTAAACAAGTTAAATGCATATATACATCAATTATAAACTACTTAATAGGATTACTAATTTCAATTAATAGTTTTATAAAATAATCTTCAGACGGATTTTTTTAAAAAAAATAAAAGTTAACTTTTATTTGAGTTTGCTTACATAAACAGCGGATTTTTATTTCAAATTTTTCTGCGTTTTTTGTTCTCGAGCTTTCTAAACCTGTTCTCAAAAAAGAATGACACATTAGCGACTTTACCATTTTGAAACTGTTGGTGAATATATTTGTTAGTTGTGATCATCAATTAGAAGTTGTTAGTAACAACAAACTTCTTCCTCAAAATAACAGTGTGTAAAAACAGGAACATCTTAAACGTGTCAAGAGGTATCCCCAAAATTGAAAGTTGTTGTTCTTTGAAAATATGAAAATTATGTAAATTTAAGTAAAACATAACATATTTTATTATCAAAATATAATGAAATATTGTTATTATTCACTGTATTTGATTCAAAATGAAGTAGTTACAGAACATTAATTTAGTTTCAACTGAAAAACTCCATTTGTTTTATAGGAGACTCGGTTTATAAATAAACATTTATGGTTTAACTTATCCATGTGGTAGCATCACTTCCCGGACAGTTGCCTACTTTTATCATAAATGGTAAAATAACAAATTTATAAAAAAAATAGTTCTTGAACAACAAATTATATTTATCGATATTTAAAAAATTGTTGGTTAATATTACCAACACAGACCCGCCTTTTCTATATAGTTTTTAGAAAAAATAGCTTTCATAAAAACTTTAATATGATTAAATATGTTCATTAAGCTAGAAAATATTGAAATAAATGCATTATTAAAGTAATTACCAGAGCATATATAGAGGGCAAATCGTACGTCTGGTTGTGCATATGTTGAAACAAGACTTTGGCTAAATTTACTTCTTAAATGGTGTTTTTGGTCAACGAAAACCATTTAAGGAGCAAAGTTAGGTTAGGTGTGGTCGCAGTAATGCTAAATTTTGCTTAAATACTAGTTTATGTAGCCTAAGTCATATTTGAAATGACTGTCACAGCCAAGTGAAATGATTCTTTCCATGTGAAGTTATCGCACACGAGCGTCTGCGATAGCAATATTTACCCTACATTTATTTCATTTACCATGTATTTCACGAAATCAATTTATAAAAATTTCTTTGGGTGTCAAAAAATTGAAGAAATATTTGCTTGTACAAACCTGATGTAACTTTTACCACAGTGAACGATTCACGTTTACAAAACGGATGCAATAGGAGAGCTAAATTTTCTGATGCAATTACTAGATTTTTTAGTTTGTATGCAAGTTTATGCATATGCATCTGCATCTGATCATAACCAGTATCATTTGGTTGAATGTGAGATTTGACAAAATTAAAACTGCAAACAAATAAGAAAATTTAAATTTCACAAAAATATTTCAAGAAAAGAAGCATTTATGTATCCAATGAGGATGCCAAAGGAAGAAACATACAATTTTTTTTATCTTTATTCAAAACAACAAAATATTTACAAGTTATATTTAAAGCTAATCAAATATTCATGATGGTTATGGAGATGTCTCAGAACATTCATGGACACTCCATAGCTCTTTATGAACACATTTTAAAAATAATTTTATGGTCATGAAGTTAAGGAATTATTTGTTGAAACAAGAAAAAAAATAATTATGGATGAAATCATTCAATTCCTTTTTATTATCTTCATTAACTTCTTCGGTTAGGCTCAATGGAATCGCAAGTTCTCCATTACTCATCTTTTTGAGCAATTCAATTTTTATGTTTGAAAGAGATTTGTAGAAATTGTTGTCGTTTTTATTTTTCTCTCTATTTGTCTTCATGTACGTTGATATAAAATTACGACAACTTAACTCTGCTTGATGGATCACATTTTTTGAGCATACAGTACGAGACAAACATTTTTCTTCCTCATTCGATGTTGAACATTTTAATGGATTTATAAAACTAAAATTGATCATATCATAAATTAGCAGCAAAGAATCTTTCTCCGAATCGATAACAAAAACTGTCGAAACTTCCCAATTATTTGTATCGGGCGAAGGGACTTGCAAGCGTTCACTCATTCTTAAGACAACTTCTTCGGGAACGGAATTATTTCTTGATTTATTACCAATTAATGCAACGTCCAAGTCACACTGTAGCATTACTTGAACAAAAGATATTTCCAAATTTCTAGCCATTTGATAATATTCATATCTCATGCTACGGTAATAAAAGTTGTCGTCAATTAGAATCACGTAATTTGAAACCGATTCATCAACTGTAATAACATATTTGGGCAATTTTTCATTTGCTTGACCCAACAATATTTTTATGAGTGTTTGAACTTCTCCTAAAACAAGTTTTCTTGCATTCTTCCAAGTATCATTTGGTTCATTGTGTGTTTCTTGTGAAAAAGTCAGTTGTTTACTATGAGGAATTAAAGTGTCATAACAAACATTGATAACATTTAACTTTTCGGTACAGTCATTAAGAAGATAATTCTGTAATTTTTTGCAAAGAGTGGTTTTACCAGCCCCGGGTAAGCCAATTACAAGACAAATTGAAATTTTATTCGACTCCATCTTGTAAGAATTTTTTTCTAATACAAAAATTATTTATCTAAAAATTTTTCAGCAATTGGTTCTTCTTTCATTTCTTTCAACACTTTAGATGCTTCATTCCACGCTTCTTTTGCCCTTTCATCCTCAATTTCTTCAACATCCACTTTGTGATGTGTCAGACTTCCTCGGACAACTTTCTCACCTCGCTCTTTAAGAATATCTTCTATGTTACGCTTACCATCGGAAAACCAGCCTAAATTGTCTGCTATCAGATGCCGATTCTTACAACCATCACACTCGACAATTACAACACCTTTAGTGTAAGCTAATTTAGATATCGATTTTTCTTGCCTTGTATTACATTTCTTGCAGGTGTACACCAACTGTAAATATGGTTTAACTTGACCAATTGGTTCTGTCGAATAGTTTCTCGTAGGAAAATGGTATCCACAAATTGTATGTGTTTTTGAAATGTTGAAAAATGGTAAAGTAGGATTGAAACAGCTAAAGCGAAATTTGGGCTGTATAAAACGAGAAGAGGATCTGATTAGTCGGAATGCCATAACTTTATTCTATGTCTCAGAAATACTTTGCATCTGTTCTTCACTGATCTGTCCTTGCTTCATCATCTCGTCAATACGTTTTTGCATGTAAATTGGTTGCACTTCCCCATACACGGACATAATCTTGTGGTTGATGCTCATGAATTTGCCCACACACCGATCAACACAAACAAACTGAAAAATATAGCTTTATTATTTATTAGGAAACATGTTTGGATGAAAGTTAGACTTACGATTAAAGCTAGGATTGATTAAAAGAAAAAATACAAAAATTTTGCAACACGTGTAATGGAAATTATTTGTTGTTGTTGACCCCTCCCTCCTCGACAAAGAGGATGGAGCCCTCACATCTTAGGGTCCAACCATCACCCCAGTAGTTCCGACCATCGGGAAGCAGCCCCGCTGCTCCCACTGGGTCCTTCCAGAGAACCGCCGGGGCCAAGTCCGCTCACACATGCGGGTATGTGAGGAGGTGTGTTGTGTTGTTTTATTGTTTGGTGTGGTGTGTTGTGGGGTTGTGTCCAGGCTGGCTGTGTAATTATTGTTGTTTTGTTGTTGTCGAAAATGGTTTGTTTCATGTGTCTTGGGTTTTTCAGCTGTTGTGTGAGTGAGTGAAGTAGGTTATTTATTTATCATCAACATTGTGTATAATAAAACATTCATTTCTGACACATAAATTATCAACATAGTTGAAAAATTTAACTTTTATAGAGTATATACTTGAATATGAGAACGGAATATTTACACAAATTTTACATAAAAACCCTTATATCTCAATAACTATATGTCCACACAAACTTGGCATAAAAAATCTTATATCTCGATAACTAAAAGTTCCTATAAAAAAATCTCGCTCAAGAATGTTTAATGTACACCTCACAACCAATGTGTAAAAAGACTTAAATTGTGTGAAACTGGGCAAAATTACTCACATCTGTATTTATAAGATGGATGATTTACCCAACATGGAGCCAAAAAGGATTTATGGAAGCCAAAATAATCAAACTTAGGGAGAATAAGGCTACAGGGCCAGATGACAAACATCCGAAAGTCTGTTTTCACTACCCTTGGAAAAAGGTACAGTACCAAGTGCATGGAGGACAGCAAACATCAGCCCAATACTTAAAAAATAGGTTCTAAAAAGAATGTGGAAAATTATGTAAGGTAATGGAATTATTTATTAGGAAGCACATAGTAAAGTATCTAGAGAGAAATAAATTTTAAGGAAGGAAAAACAAGGATTCGTGCTTGATGGAAGACTTGACGTTAGCCATAGACAGAGGGTGTGGTGTGGACTACGAGAAAACTTTCGACCGATTTGTTGGAGACGATGGAAGACTTGACGTTAGCCATAGATAGAGGGTGTGTGACGGTTCCACATCACAGATTAATGAATGTGGTGTTCGAGGTAGAACTGAGAAATGGACTTTGGCATTCTTATCTGGATGAAGTCAGAGGGTATGCTGAAGTGCAGCAAAGGTAAAAGTGGTGTTCCTCAAGGGTCCCTGTTGGCTCCTGTACTGTTTCTGGTATATCTAAGGGATTTGGTAGAGGGAGTAGGCAACACAAAGGTGTTCAGAGTAATGACATAAATGTGCAAGATGTGTGAATGGGTGAAAACCTGGCAGATGAAGTTCAACCTGAAGTAGGTCAGGAGTACCATGTGAGAGAGAGTTGCACTGCAAGAAAAGGACGAAGGAGTGAAAATAGATCAGTCTTTGAAAGTTGCATCTCAATGCTATGAGAAAATTGTAAAAATAACTTATGTGTTGAAATGTCTGCAAACTGCCATCCAAGTATGTTCTCCCAGCTTAGCCAGAGATATTGACAGAATGGAAGAAGTAAAAAGTCAATGAGAGGACTGTCAGATCAACCTCATGAAGTGCGAATAAGGATGCTAAAATTAGGAGCATTGGAAAAATAGGAATGAGAAGTGTTCAAAACTATTAAAGGATATTCTAGGCAAAGATGTGAAGACTTGTTATTGTCGACCCCACTTAATGCTCGACATAGAGGATGGAAGGTCCAAATTTATTTTAATACCAGGAGAGTATTCTTCTCCAAGAGGGTAGTGAATGTATGGAATGAGTTGAATGAGAGTGTGGTGGGAGCCAAATCAGTAAATTCATTCAAGAACAGACTGGATATGGGTGTACAAGTAGGTTATCCTAACTAAACCTATAAATCTAATTCTAAAATATATACATTAATAAATGTAATAACTTGTATTTAATACAACTTCACTTAGTCACTAACAAGCAAGAACATTTAACTAAGTTATGATGTCATACTACAGATCATATCAAAAACACTTATCTTATGATAGTACAACATCGTAGAATTTATTAATGTTAAAACGTGTTTATCAACTCAAAGCTTTTCATATTATAAAGTGATGTGTTGTGTGTACAGGAAAGTTATTTATTTAATTATTTTGATGATTTAACTAATTAATTAAATAACAAATCTTTCTTTTGCATCAACAAAAAAACGGATTTTTCAGATTTGTTGGAAAACTTTAGATTAAGGAACATTTAAATAAATCAAAGAATAATAGTGATCTGGGGAAAAACGAATTTTCTTAGTTTTGAAAAACCGGACACATTTGATTTTTTCTCTACACACTGCCTCACACAAATATTTACTTCAATATGGGAAAAATATTATTATTAGGCAGAGTGGATTCGAACGCTGTCTAGAGATTAATGCTGCATCAGCAAATCTCACTGGCGCCGGTTCGAGTCCGCTCTAAG
>JARUHE010307394.1:0-12328 GCA_031471125.1 Archaeomysis grebnitzkii | reverse complement strand
CTAATAATGTAATAATATAATAATATAATAATGTAAGAACATAATAATATAATAATATGATATAATATTAATATAATAATGTAATAATATAATAACATAATAATACAATAATATAATATAATATTAATATAATAATATAATAATTCAATAATATAATAAAATAATAATATATATATTAACATAATAATATAATAATATAATAATATAATAATATATTAATATAATAATATAATAATATAATAAAATAATAATATAATAATATAATAATATAATAATATAATAATATAAGAATATAAGAATATAATAATATAATATTATGACAATATAATAATATAATAATATAATAATATAATAATATAATAAAATAACAATACAACAAAAAAACAAGTATAACTGTTCAATAGCTTAACAATAGAATAATATAAGAATACAATAATATAATAATAAAACAACATGTCAGCAGTATATAAATAATACAATTGAATAGTAATTTAATAGACCATCACAATAAAATGGCTAATAAGTAAGATGAAACTCGTGAAATAAATCAATGTGATTGGAATGTTTCTTTATTTATTGGTCCATAATGTAAATCAAACAATTTACCGAAATCGATTAAAAAAATTAACAAATATTTTTTTTGCTAAAAAATTTTCTTCTGCAATGAAAAATGTTTCATTGATGAAAATATTGACGTCGTTATATTTCAATAAAAACTTTCGATCAGTTGTGTTTTTTTGTTTAATTTGAATGTTTTTCGCTGGAAATTGTTTTTGCGATTTGCCGAGTTTGTTTGGTCAGCTTTTGTTGATTTGATTTGTCAGTTTGATGTCGTTCATAATAGTCGGCTTTGTATTGTTTTACTGATTGAAAGATTATTAAACAACAATTGCGGTTTTTAATTTATGCTTTGTCAACTTCAAACTTTTTCTACTGAACTGAAAATTTTTAAGCATACCTTTTTAGATATATTTATATTGAATGGAATATTTTGTAATGACTTATTTATGTTAATTTAAGGACTATAACCAAATTCACATCACAGAAGTATGTGCTCTCACATAAAGGATCTAACTAAACATAAATAATATATGCAATGCTTCACATATCAACTTGGATATTATTACCCTGATCAAAGAATATTTGGTCGACTTAGGATAGTTCTTTAGGTGGGATAGACCTCTATGTTGAACATCTCACAGAAAAGCCTTGAGAATGGCCGCGGATCGATGCGAATGAGATTTTTTAAGAAGCCCTATCTCAGTATTCACTCGGTCATTATAAATAAAAAAGTAAGAATGTTTTGCTTATTTGTGCTCTAAAGTTATAAAATAGCTAATACAATAATTATATATAAGAACATATGAAAATTTGCTTATTTATGTTCTATTGTTTATCAATAATTAATAAAATAATTATAAATATGAAAATATGAATGTTTTGCTCATTTTTGTTTTAATGTTATACACTAACATTATTTATATTCTAATGTTATGTAATAACATTATTTGTGTTCTAATATTATAGAATAGAATTATTTATGTTATAATGCTATAATGTTATGGAATAACTATTACTTATTTATGTTCCAATGTTATATAAAAACATTATTTATGTTATAATGTTATACAATAACTAATACAATAATAATAGTCCGGTTCAACTAAAGAATCATGCAAACATAAAGTTTTACACTTTTTTATTGGGCATTGTAAATAACAAAACATAAAATCTACGTAAGAAGAAACTTTTTGTTTTGTTTAAGCTATTGGGATGTTTATTTTACCATATATAAGCTAACATAAATGCATATTTATATTTTATTTCTAAAACTTATTGATTTAATAACTTAAACCTAAATTGTTATACATGATATGGTATCTTATTATTTGAAAAGGACCGTCATTATGACTAAACCACCATGAGTTTTTCATCCCTATGTAAAATTCGCAAAATTTTGGTTATCTGGGTGTATTTCCCACAACTATCCATCAACGCTAAATATTTTACAAAAACATTATTTATTTTTGTTTTGATTTTTAAATTAAAGCTTCGTCACTTTCTTGAAAACAAATACGTAAAAACTTATTTTAAAACATGGAGATATAAAGAAACTAAAAAATATTATTGCAAATATATTTTAATTTGGAAGGTGTGTAGATTTTTTTAGTGTTTTTAAATTATTTTGGGTCATAAAAAATAATATACTGCAGGTCTACCTCTTATAACTTTTAAAAATGTGAATTGTTATAATTCAACCTAAATTATTTGCTCTTGTATTTTCTAGAATGTTTTAGAAATTGTTTTCACACATTTCAAAATATGTGTAAAAACAAAAATGAAATATTTTATATGTACATATGTTTCATCAAAATAAAATAGTATTACTTTTTAAAGTTAATCATATTGGGTTTATACTAGTACAAAACATAACGTTGAAATAAGGAATACATAATTGTTCAAACATACTAATAAATATAAACAAAGGAATTTGAGAAATTATAATTTTGAAATACCTATAATGATAATTATAACAATAATGATATCAATATAATATATAATAATTGTATTTGTTTTAGCTAAGTGGAGTTATTTTTATATGACTAATATATAGAGTGATATCAAAATATATCATAAAGAATGTTAATATGCAAATAGTTTTGATGTATGTTTCAATCATAAAATAGTAAAGCTAATTTATAAACGAAATATGTATACAAAGGCTTTAATTAAACATATTGCTACATAATTTCTATAAACAAGAATGTAAACAACATATATGTTATTAAGTAAAATAAATTAATTATTTAACGATATAAACTATTATTCTATATTGTATTTGTAATTGAATGTATTTATTTATGAAATGCACAATGAAATAATATATTATGAAATTATAAATACCTTAAACAAAATTTTAAAAAATGAAAAAAATAATTGTATACTAGGAGTTACATTATTCTTTTGTGTAGTAATAAGAGAACAAACACAAATGATAAAGGTTCTCCAGTGAGAGAACAAACACAAATGATAGACGTTCTCCAGTGAGAGGTGAATCTCCTAGAAATATCAATGAGCTGAGAACATTCAACAAGGAGCCGTACAGCATCGGCAACTCTCCGCTGCTATAACCTCGCGGTACTCTGCATCACTTACCCAAGGGTGTGCTATTCCTGCATCACTTACTCAAGGGTGTGCTATTCCTGCATCACTTACCCAAGGGTGTGCTATTCCTGCATCACTTACCCAAGGGTGTGCTATTCCTGCATCACTTAAGTACTTCTCATGGCGTTCATGGACTCTCTGCAGCTAGGACCTGCGAGGCCCTCACGGGAGCGTCTCCAAGAAGGATTTATTTCCGCAGATAAAAACTTTTTACTGGATCAACATTCGGTTGCCTGATCACATGCTCAAATATTTGCAATTGGGCCGTCGAATGATGCAGCCCAGCTCTTCAAAGCACATTAGAAATAAGTCATTATATATGTTCCTAATAATTTTGAGCAGGATAATCATGTAAAAGGAGTATAAACGACGCCCTTCAGCGCCTTCGACTGCCCAATATCACTGCCATATGACGAGGCGGAAGAAAAATATCTCCAAACAGCCTCACCTCAGTCATTTTGCACAAACATATCAACACCTCCAAAATCATCCCTGCGGAGGCCAAACCCACATGGCTGGATCTTCCGTCGCTGTCTATCGCACTGCCCAGGTAAGAAAATCGCCTCGCGCTGGAAATGCTGAAGAGCTTTCTTTTTCCACAATTAAAACGTCGAGAAAATCCAGGAATTGAGTCTTAATCCAGCAGACCTCAAGTCCGTGATGTTTTGCTTCCTCACTTAGTATATACAATGAACGCATCTCGATTTCAGAAAAGTACTACAGTATTGGCACAGTGAAGGTCAGTGAACTTTAACTTTTCCTTCGGTATTGCATATTCAGATTCAGTAACTGTTCTTTCCATCATCCAGTCCAGAATAGGAGCCAGGATCAGATCCCACTGGATGTAACCCATCCACTCTTAAAAACACTATCGGCGGTAGTGTAAAAAGTGTAAAAAGAAGAGGTCAACTCCAGTATTTATATATATTATTTAGTGTATAAAAGGTTTCTTGAAATGAAAGAACAATATTTAAACTATAAATATTATATAAATATATATAAATACAATAGTTATAATTATTTAGTGTATAAAAGGTTCCTTGAAATGAAAGAACAACATTTAAACTATAAATATTATATAAATATATATAAATACAATAGTTATAATTATTTAGTGTATAAAAGGTTTCTTGAAATGAAAGAACAATATTTAAATTATAAATATTTATAGGTTTTCATGAAATCATAAGCAAGTGTAAAATAAAATAAACATCTGCGAGCATTGTGAAGTGTCTTTGTTTTCCACTGGAAAAAAAGTCTAGAAGGAACAACAGCCACCGATCACAACAACAATAACAAATAGATGGCATTATAATTCATCGCTTCGCTTCCCTCGTACTTCACTATACAATATTTATTTATGGTACTTCGTAAATAAGCATTGGTGAAAAAAAAATAAAAGCTAAACTTTACTACGTTTCAAGGTCGTGAAAATTTAATAAACTTTCACAAGAAAATCTGGGGCTAGTCATTCGTTTTTTCTCTCTCTCACTCAATCCAATTTGAACCAATTACTTGCAGATGCCGTATTCTGCGAAGGTTTATTGGAATAGTTGATATAACTTCCATTGATTTGGTTATTAACCCTCTGAGACCCGGCAAAACAATGTTGAATTGAACAACAAATTTTTTGAGCATTTAAATGGTAGTTAAGGAAGATTTAAATCATTTCATCGTTTAACATTTTTTAAACCTTCTGAATGTAGCACCAAAATATTTTATGATCAACATTTACAAACAAAATCGTTTAATATGTGATGAATGAGCATCGAGTTCCTAAACTTTCACAGTTGAAATTAAGTTGTTCAAGTATTTGTTTGTTTCAAAAACTTAAAACTTGAAATGAATAAAAAACAATATATAAATAACATTTATTAAACGAAAATAGTTGTTATTTATTTATGAATGAATCAAATACCTTAAGACTCGACATATGCAGGATATATTTAGGTGTGAAACCTGAGTTAATTTATATGGAAATATGAAATTCTTGTCTCTTGTGAACCAATTTATTAATTAATTAATTAAGTATATCAAATGTTTCTCTCAACTCAGGTATTATAAGCCACATTATTGCATATATTTCCATCTACAAGTGCATACAACAAATACATTAATAAACAATATCTCTTTTATGTATTCAATCACGCAAAAGCTAGCGACAGAATTAGCTAGGTTTACGTATTTGAAAAAAAGTTCTGGTAAAATAATTAGTCAGATAATTAAATTTCTAAGATTATTTCTGAATGTATAGCAATTTAAAATTCCAATTTCCTTACAGTCTTACATGAACATAAATTTTATTTGTTCATTTTTGTATTGGATTTTTTTCGATAAATTACTTAGATTATTTAGATAAAAAACTGAAATATGTTATATCTTAATATTTATTTTGTTTTATGAAATTAAAGGGAAAACTACAAAACAAATAAAAGTTTCGATAAGCACTTCGTAAAATCCATCTACATAACTATTTGTTTTTACACAAAATGTTATAAAAAAAACACATTTCTTAAATAACTGTTGTGGCATATTCATTACATAAAAAAACTACGTGTTTTGAGCTTTTAAAGTCATTTTATATCTTAGTTCTTAATTCATAAAATGCCTTTGAATAATAGTTTTCCAACAATTGTATAAGAAACTGTTCAAATTATTTTATTTTTTAACTAAATTAAAAATTTTGTGCAAAATCTTTTTGTTGAAAATAATCATATTTTACCTGTCCAATTTCTCATTTTATGGAGAGTTTTTTGTTTAAATTATTAATATTCCCGAGATTGGCGAGTGAACAAAAATAAGATATTTTGCGTTTTTTTTTACTTTTTTATCAACCATTAAAGATATTTTTTATTAAAGGTATGATTAATATTACGGCTGAATACAAACACACGCACACACATTCTTTCTCTCTCTCTCTCTCTCTATCTATCCTATCTATATACTGTATATGTTTCTGCTTCAAGCTACTTTTCGTCACGTGTTTTTTTCTTACCATTGTATTAGCTTGTCAGCAAAATCACGACAAATGTGTTCGTAAATTTAAGTAAAGTTTATATATTTAGATTTCTATTAAAACGAAAAAGAACTATCTAAAAAAATAGTTCCGTGATTTATGTATAAACCAGTTTAAGACTTAATGTGGGAAAAAATTAGTTACTTTACGATTAAATTATATTAATTATTAGTTGCATTACAAAGAAATGATGTAAATTATTAGTTGCTTTATAATTAAAGTTTAATAGGATATGTTGCAGAAATGCGTCCACCAGGCCAAAAGCGTACATCTATCAAAAAACAATAATATAACCTCCTTCAAAGTTTGTTAAGGCTTATGAAAAGTATATCGTTAGAATTTAAGTACGATTGGTGAGAAAATAGAGATAATTTTAGCACTTAAAACCTAATGTATTATAATATATATGCGTTTGAAATACAGGTGGACGCTTTTCGCGGGCGAACCCATTACCGCAACTTACCCTAGCTAAATTACAACGCAGTAATATAAATTATTAGATGTGTTATTATTATTAAACTATTTAAATTATTAGTTGTATTACAAATAAAATATATAAATTATTAGTTGCATTACAAAGAAATTATGTAAATTTTTAGTTGCATTTCAAAGAAATTGTATAAATTATTAGTTGGATTACAAATAAATTGTATAAATTATACTCTATTATGTGATATGTGTTAATATATGTAGTAATATATATCCATAGTAATAACAATGATAATTATAAGCATTATATAAATTGAAATGGAACGTATTTATAACGTAACTAATGTATTGTATATTGGAAAATGATCATATTACAACAAATAATGGGTCATTATAAAGTATAAAAAACTAAATGAGCTAATTCCAGGAAGATCTAGAGCAAATTAACTTATGTTTCACATAATAGAAAACAAGAAAATATAGAATTTTATATTTATGATACAAACGTGAACCGATGTGTACACTGTTTGCAGCTGGTGTACCCGTAAATATATTTAAAAATAAAAAAAACAACGACAATTGAAGGCTTAAGTGCACTTTCATAAGTTCATTTTGCATTCGGAAAAAGTTATAATAAATTTTAAAAGACTTTATACTAACAATGACAATTCACTTTACTGTAACCTGAGGAACTGCCGTACGCAGAATGAAGTTCACGGAAGCCTACTTGGGCTTCAAATCTATTTTTGGCTAGCATAGTTGAGGCTTAAAAAGTAATTTTTTGGTTGGAAAAAAATAAAAAAATCTTAGAACAATCGGACAATGTCAGGACAATTTACAGTTTATGGATAATACTCGCATAAGTTTTAATAAGATTTTTTATCCGTCTTCCAGGGGTTTGTGTACTTTTTTTGTCTCGTTTCCTATCAACAAAATAAACTATAATTTATTACGAAAAAAATAAGTATATTTGTTTAGTTTTTGTTAATGAGTTTTAGGACTGAATACTAGTTTTTTTATTCGTAATTTAAAATGAAGTGACGCATTTTGACTGTATTTTTCTGGGTTTATGAAAAAGTTCAGTCAAAACCAATCAAAAGAGAAGTCTACCAAATTTTAAGTTACTTAAGACAGTGTTAAATAATTATTGTGGTCATTTTCTCTAAACATTTGTCTTTAACATTTAACTAGTGTCTTTTTTTATAAAATCTGTGTGAGTTGAGGTCATACGTGCTCTGTACATCTGTACCAAAAATCATATCATTTTGTTACTGTTTTTCTATATAGCTAAACATTCAGAACGTTGTGACGGTCTCCTTGGAGTATACATGCGTTATACATACGTTATAAACAAAATGTATTTGTCTATTTCATAAGGCAATTTTTAATGTGTATTTTTTCATTCGCGAATGGTTCAAGTCTTACATATAAAAAGTTTATGTGAACGTTTGTTTTGCACTGTAAAAGTTATCTCAGAAAAAATATTAACAAAATAAATTGTTGATCTAAAATTATTTTTTTTTAAAACATATAGGCTAAGTTCAAGTCTGATTAGCGGTTGCATACACAATCTATTTAAAAAAAAATATAGACAGCCCATATAAGTCCAACACTTTTTTCTTGAGGTGAAACATTGTTCCATTGGATAATACACTTTGTCGTAGATATTACATTGGAAGGTTTTTCTTCAAAAAACGCTCCTCGGTTGTGTTCAAACCAATTTGTCAATAAGAAGCTTATTTATGTAGGCAATGTTTTTGTAGATGTTTTGACAGCAACGTTTATTGCATGTGAGCCATAGTTGTATGAACACTTGCGGTTTAACGGCATGGAATTCACAAGTATTTTAATGAAAATATTAAATGCAAATTACTAGTCAATAATATTTTTGTTGGATAATACACATGATAGTTCCATGCACATTATGAGTGATGTGGAAAAATTTTGTTTGATCTCAATTAAAATTCATTTAAAATAACCTTCTAAATATAACAAACCTTATTAGATGTCCCATATATTATTTGGGATGTTGGGCAATGAATGATTTAAGCTAAACCTTTACCACTGATGTGGACACACAATAAAATAAAAATCATTTTGATGTATTTCACTAAACTATACCAACAATAAATTGTCAGCCACAGCAATTGCAATATTTTTAAAAATAATTCTTACTCAAGTTGCCTTAGAAAAACAGTTTTCTGCTATATTAAGATTTAATACTTTTTGTATAGTGAAGAAACAGTGAATAGGACAAGAGAAGACGATTGCACAAATCTTAATGCATTTCAGGCCATCTTTAGTTCTTAAGTCTCTTGAGGATTGATTGTTATGAGATCCATTCAAGCCAGTGAATGAACATTGAAACTGAAAATTGGTTTGTACATTCAACTGTTTTATGTTTCAAAATTTCTTCAACGTGTCTTAGACTTGCTTAGGTAATACTATGATATATTTGTATTTGTTTCAACATTTTAAAACTAGTACTAACTATTTTATGTACGCATTACCACAGTTTAAAGTTGTGTTACGTTTGTTTACAAATTATGTGAAAGTACTACGTTTAAATTAATATGTTACAGTAAAACTCCTGAAACGTAAAATAATAAAACGTAGAAAGTTCCTAAAACGTAGAATCATGAAATGGAAAAATCCTAAAACGTCCACATTATTTGTATGTATACAAAGAAAACTATGTTAAATCGGAGATACGGAGATACTTCCTATAACTTAGACAACATCCGGTCTACGTTTCAGGAGTTTTACTGTATTACAACTCTCAAATTATTTAGTAAATACGATTTTATATTTTTTTTGCAAATTCAAGTACTAAACAAAATACATTTATTATATCTGCTAATTTATTCAGTAAGAATAAGTTTTATATTCATGTTTTGATCTGTCAATTTATTTAATATGAATAAATTGTACTTTCAAGTTTATTTGTTTATTTAGTAAAACAAATTTTACATCAATGCCTATTTATTCATTTATTTATTTATCTGTTTATTTAATAAAATAAAATTTCACATTCAAGTTGTTTGGATTTTAAAAAAATGAATGTAATACTTTATTAAGGTGTTTGGTTCTATCTATAAAAGGCGACCGTGATTTTCCTTATCTATTCGAAGAACATTGAATAACAATTGAATAACAATTGAATAACAATTGAGTAACAATTGAATAACAATTGAGTAACAATTGAATAACAATTGAGTAACAATTGAATAACAATTGAGTAACAATTGAGTAACAATTGAATAACAATTGAGTAACAATTGAATAACAATTGATTAATAATTGAGTAACAATTGAGTAACAATTGAGTAACAATTGAGTAACAATTGAATAACAATTGAGTAACAATTGAGTAACAATTGAATAATAATTGAGTAACAATTGAGTAACAATTGACTAACAATTGAGTAACAATTGAGTAACAATTGAATAACAATTGAGTAACAATTGAATAACAATTGAATAACAATTGAATAACAATTGAGTAATTTTAGAACTGCAAAAAGAAGGAAATAATATATTGTCAAGATAATTTTCTCCTTTAAACGACGTCTTCTCTATTTTCGACATCATCGTACAAATTGAAACCATCTTTTCTTTCATATTTTTCCAACAAATTATGTGTCATTTGGTCAATTTCTCACTTGCAGATTTCTTTTTCAATATGTCAGTAATTTGTTTTATGGAATTCTTTTTGCAAGTCAAAGTCGTTATAGTTTTGTTGAAATTTAAAATGTGTTTTTCTTCATAAATATGTTTACAGTGTTTAGAGAAAATTATATATATTTGGTTGAGCAATTGTTTTTTTATATTTCTTGTTTGACATATTTTATCTGGAAAAATGTTATCTTATGTTATATGTTTGCTTCATTTGGTATAAAATGATGTATTAATTGAGTTAATGATATAGGTCTAAGTTTTTTTCACTTTGATGGTTTTATGATTTTGTGAAAATTGCAACGACAGTTCCTTTTTTCTGCATAGTTTCAAAGTTAGAATTGTGTTGTTGTAACAATGAAA
This sequence comes from Archaeomysis grebnitzkii, assembly GCA_031471125.1. Lineage (NCBI taxonomy): Eukaryota > Metazoa > Arthropoda > Malacostraca > Mysida > Mysidae > Archaeomysis > Archaeomysis grebnitzkii. Next base: position 1,680 of record JARUHE010307394.1, on the reverse strand, counting down.
ATTGCAAATTGTGTTACCTGAAATGATGTAGTTCTATTTGGATGTTAAGGTGTTCAAATACACAACATATGTAGAACTGCCTCATTTGTTGTGTTAAAATCTATTAATTTTATTATAGGCTTAGGTATGTAAACTCCATTTTCTAAAATTGATGAAAAGCTACAAAAATGTGTTTCCATACAACACCTAAATAGAAGAAAACTATATTTTAATAAAACACATTGTATTGATGTTGGTGGCAAAAAAACCGCCAGTAGCATATATGACCGAGATATTGCTAACACTTTGAACGTTTCTTGTAAGAAAGTTGATGCATAATCCTAATGGCTTATATCATTTTATGTAATTTAACAATGTCTAAATTTGTTATAAAAATAAGCTAACTAGATGTGTATCACTGGTGTTACATTATATAGAATAATCCATTAGACTTATTTATTAACGGTAGTGTATTGTAAGACCCGGTTGAAGTGTTAAGCATTATATGTATATGTGTTATGTAGCCATTTTGTTGTTTCTCTTTGGAAACATTATCTTAAAATTTAATAAGTTTGAAAAATTAAAGCTTATTCGCCAAATCATTTTTGTTGTTGGATTTAATACATCAGTTCAAACCGTATTTATGTTTTTGGCCGTGATTTACTAATTAAACGTGTTTTGTCTATGATAATTTGCCATTTCTTGCAAATAGGTCACTGATTTCATAAAATAACTATGGTGGTGCTACATTTCCTTGAGGAATACTTTAGATTAATGTATGGTATTTATTTTGTATATGCTTCTCAGGTGAATGATAATGTGAAAACAATTGAACCAATTAAATCTATGCATATGATTATCTATTTATATAATTTGCTGAACACATAATAAAACGTAAACAAGCAAATCAAACATTTATACCAATGTCTTAGAAACATTACCAGACACTTGTTATTATTATTATTATTATTAGTAACAAAATAATGGTAACTGGGTTAATGCATTCATATTTCATAGCATGATAGAAATTACACCAAATTTTATTGAGGATAATTAGATTTTATGTGTATAAAATCTATCGTAAATGGAAGTAATGATAACTATATTGAATATTACCAATAAAATTATTCAATATTTTGAACTTACAATTAAATTAACGCTATTCAAACTACACTATTTTATTTTATTATTTTTTTAAAGGTTCATCAAAACAATTGAATGAAAATGAAATTATACGTAACACGTTGCAAATTAATTTGGTGTTTAGTTATACAATAGTTATAATAAAGTTTTAAGTATTTACTTAAAAATTTATTGAATATGTGTCATATCTTTTAACAAAACTAGACATGTTGTGAATATAATGTATATAAAGATATTTTCATTATGAAAACTTTTTTTTATAAGAAATCAATCATATTTGGAAACTAAATATGTAATCTATTTTGATCATTATGTTTGTGTAAATGATTAAAACCATGCGGCCAAATATACTACACCTTTTAAATGTTAATTAGGTTTTGAAAACTATCTATTATCTATTAACATTATATCCATGTTGGTGTGACATACCGGTATATAGTTTTGTAAATAACAAAGTTTATCATTAGATTTTGAACAATTATTTACTTTTTAAGCAAACAACCTTTCCATGCTTTTACTTCTTGCTTAATATTTCAAGCTTTTTAAAAATGACTCCCA
>JARUHE010307393.1:0-21084 GCA_031471125.1 Archaeomysis grebnitzkii | reverse complement strand
CAATATTAAAGTAATTACAAGAACATATATAGGGCAAATCATACGTCTGGTTGTGCATATGTTGAAACAAGACTTAGGCTAAGTTTACTTTTTAAATAGTGTTTTTGGCCACCGAAAACCATTTAAGGAGCAAAGCCAGGTTATCTTTTGTTTGGTGGGTCACGATAATGCTAAGATTTACTTGAATACTGGTTTATGTAGTCTAAGTCTTATTTGAAATGAAGTCACAAACAAACCAAATCGTTGTCGCACAATGGGGTCTTGGTAGTATTTACCGAAATTATTAGTGTTGTTAATTAGTACAGAATCGACCGATTTACTTTGATTAGTGTTGTTGTTTTTATGTAAAACTATTGTATTATTTAGATCAATCTGATGTTAGGTGTCCAAAATACGCTTAACTATTGAAGTACCGTACGACTATCCTACAATTGCATTATCAACGTTAAATTGAAACAAATAGCCAAACAAACAAATATGACATTTAATTGTTGGTATTTTTAGACTGAAAGCAACTGTAAGAACTTTGAAAATTTATCTACAAGAGTTATTTTTTTTTCTTAAAATACATACGTGTCTTTCTTAGCTTTAAAATACATGCGCGTCCTTCTTGGCTTTAACACCGGCTTCCTATTTTCAAAACTAAAAAATTTTAAGTTTACAGAAAATTATGATTGTTTAAATTTTAAATTTTAAGTAAGCTTATGGCTATTTTATCATTTTACTTATTGGTTTTATAATTCTATCATTTTTATGTTAATTTTTTTGTATTATTCTTATTGTTATTGATTTATAGTTTCTTGTTAAAATGATTTAGTTGTCATTGTTATTATTAAACTTTGTTTCATTATTACCCTTGCACCAATTAAGCGTAATATAAATTAATTTTCATAATACCCAATTAAATTAATTGTTAATTCGAGTTTATATACAAATATAAATCATATTTTTTCAAGCTAATTTTAACAAGTAACAATTAACAAAATGTATTTTATTTAAAAAAATAAAATCCCTACATAAAACAGTATTAAGTCTACGGTGTATGTAAGCCTCGTTTAAGTATAACTAATGTTTGTACATACTGTATATATACTGTATATACTTGATATAAGAGCATTAAATCAATATTTATATTTAATTTATAATTAATTATGTATATGTTTTAAAATGTTTTATGTATTTGCCCAACGTTTGATCATTACAATAACTAAAAGTATTATACTGATTAAAATATTTATTATAAGCATTACCATTATAATAAGTTAAACGTTGTTAATAAAAATCATTTGTATCTAATGCACTAAAAAACAAACATTATTATTAATTTAACTAATTAATTACAAGAAATAAAAGCTCTAAATTAATTCATTTTCATGTAAAACAAATGTTGTATCTTTCTTAATTATTTTTCAATTATTGTAATTTTATTATGCAGAAACTTGTGAATTTTAAAATAGAAATAAAAACAAGACTATCTGTATTCAAAACATTATTTTGAACTGAAAACTATATGCAGAGCAAGTCTTGAAATATGTCATGTGCTGTACGGTTTCTTTTTATTGATAACTGTAGCGTATGTTTAAGTATATAAAATCAGATTTGTTTGCATTGGTAGCTGTAATTTATGGTACACTTATTTTCCATAGGAAATGCACAATAAAGTTTTTTTTCAATACAATCTGTAACGTCTTAAGTAGTTATTCAGTACACCCACGAAGTATTGTTTTTAATTCTTTCTATAACTTACTTTAGCCTTTGCTGCGACATTTAATTGTGGAAGAAAGGGTAAAATAATAAATAGGCAACCGATGTATGTATCCACCAATCAGAGAACTTGATAACCTCGCTGAATCAACCAATCAGGTTTGATGATTACGTCACTTCCTGTGCCTGATCTAATCCCGGATGTAACTTGTCCAAATCATCATCTCCTGGGCTCAAGAAATGCAAAATTAGCTTAAATTTAAAGTTTTTCTCCTCATTAATTTCTGCAAAATTATATTTTGAAATGTCTTATACATGGACCAAAAAAGAGTTGAACATAATTTATGAAACATGAATGCTTGTAAGATTATGTCAGATATGTATTCACGAGCACACACAAACACACACACACACACACACACTTCCTTATAAACTGATTAATAATAACTATGTACCCCTTGTAGCTCCACCAACATATGTTCTCAATTCACTCATAACATATTTTTAATAAATGTCCGTGTCACATGTGACACTGTTCATGTTTTCTTCCAATCTCTCTTCAGTCGGCCTCTACTTTTACCTTGGTTAAATTTTTTTGTAGAATAAATACTGAAATGCTGTTTTGTGCACCAGAAACCGAGCTATTCTCATCTGACACAGAATTTAATTTAACTAATTTGATCCTTGCATGTTTTGTATTGTTTTATTTACACAGTTACTGTTGTGATGCTATAAATGATGTCTTTTAAAACCTTTCTCAAATGCTTGTATTTTACCTAATGCATTTATTTTATAGTCCAGCTTTCACATCATATGACACATCTGACATAAGTTCAGGCGTATTACTCTTCTTTACGATATCTTGCTCAGAGATTTCATAGCAGTTAACGTAATACTTGCTGTTTTCATGACTGTGAGCAGTGTGCAAAAAAAACAATTCTCCAGATATTTGAGGACATTTTTGTATGACGTTTTTGATATTGCACACACATGCATATTTACAAATTATAGCTAAAATTGCATATTTCGCCACCCTGTTTCAGACTCACTACTGTTCTCAGGTATCTAAAAGCAGTTTCCCGCCCTTAAATCTGGTTAGCCAAGATTATGTCTATCGGATATTTATCGAAACCTTTCTTACATTGGTTTTACTTTCAAACTGTACCATTTAATCATCGATAAGGCTTGTATGATGTATAAAGCTGTTTATTAAATTAACTATTTATTTTTCACTTTTTAAAAGCTATACATTTGTTTAACTTTTGTAAGCCTCTTATGAACTTTTAAAGTTTAATTTTTTTAATTCCTTTACGCACAAAAAATATTGAAAATGTGTATCTACCTAATGTAAACTCCCGGCAGTAGATAAGAATTACTTTCATAATTATGCTCGAAAAACTGTAAGCGAAGAGTTATTATAAGTTTAATTATCATTGTTGAAAAATATCAAGTTAACGAATGGGTAAACCTAAATCTTTATGAAATAAGAAAATATTTCATTTATGGGAATAAAATCAACAATGTTAAAACGATTGGCAATGCATTTAGCTTAACAGTGAGAATAAATATTTGTCTTACATTGCCTTAAGTGAATTAAGACGTCCTAGCACATAGCTTAATCTGTTTATGAAATTTGCTTTCTTCATTTCCTTAGTTTATCTATTTTGTTAGTTTCTCATTTACTGTTATTAGGCAGTATAAAAACTTTTTATTTGTAGAGCCTGAAGTAAAGCTAAGCTAAAGATTTAACTTTTCTTCAAACAAAATTATAACTAAACCAACTAAATGAACAGCTTATTTTAATAACATTGATATTTTAAAGAGAATACAAAAAATATTTTTATTTTTGTTAAGAAAAATTAAAAAATAATTGTTTATTTTAATATTATAGACGTTTTAACTATTATTCTGATCAAGTGGGCAGGCTGAATTTAGTACGGATGTAGCGGTTCGTGTGCCCCTGATAATAATCATTTTTCTTTCATTTTGATTTTAAAATAAATTAAAATTTAATTGTAAGGTAATTTGTAATCATTTCCTACCAGCATTTGTTTTGCTATGGGCCCGTCTTTGGGGGCATAGTCTTTGGTTCTTCCAGAGTGAAACTTCTGTCTGTTCCAGAACTCAGATTTTTGTTAGTGGATGTAACTCCCACACTGTCTACCAGTTAGTCCTGTTTATTGACTGGTTTTTTATTCGTCCATTCATTTTTCCTGTTTGGTTTTGGCCTAAAAAAAGAAAAAATAAGATAAATAATTGGCGCCGGAGAATGAATTTTTGGAGTATATTGATTAATACCTTGATTTTCTCAAGAACTCAAATGTTAAATTATGCCTATATGTAAAAATAAATTAAAAGGTTGTTGAAAGTTTAAAATAAATATATTGAACATTCTAGCATGTTTATGAGTATTATTTTACCCCAACAAAAGATTACACTAAGCATTTTCTTGGTTGTACTAACATAAAAAATATACATTTTAAACTGCTGTTAAAGATATCTTACAAATATTTAGATGTTTGAAAAACTAATTCGATAAATTGATGCTGGTGAAAAGTCATCTCTCGTTCAATAATATAATACATGTTTATACTGTTCTGTTATTTTAATATTTCTTGGCATGGTTAATGTTGTATATTAAGTTTAAAAGCTAGAAGTGATTCAGTTTATCATATAACAACAATTGTTTTTAGATTACCTGACTAACTAACTAAAATTAGGAGGAAATTCGATTTATTGTCGTTCCCATTCATTTTTCTTCTAAATTTTTTATTTGTATTTAATTGTGAACTGACTTAGTTTCTTAGTACAGTATATCAAACCTTGCTCCTTCGTCTTTTTTAGTTAGAATATTTAATTTTGGTAAAGGATTGAAAACGTAATACAATTGTATTGTGGCAGCTATTCTTTTGAAATGATTATTATGTTTAAGTTGTACTTTTTATTTTTCACTTATAAGTAAAAATTAGTGTATCTCTAATGAACATTATAAGTCGTTTTGTTCCATATTTATACAAATTAAGTTTTACGTCTATGTTAAATTCATAATCTAAAATGTTCGTCATGTGTAAGCATCAAAATGCATGTCTTGAAAAAATGAATACTTTATTGACTGCAGGGACATTTGCACCTAAAATTGCGTTTAAAATTCATCCATACTGAAAAATTAAAAATAAATGTTTGACCTTTTGATCTTGTAGTCTGTAAGTGCGTATGTATGTGTCTTGCTGCCATTCTAATTTAATAATCAACCCAAGATAGGGAGTAGAGTGAAGGCCGTATCATATGATTTCATAAAAATTAAGGGATTATTCCGACAAAACTTAGTTAATTTTACATTTCGATAACTTATCACAGCTTTTTATAAGAGAAAAAGTTCAAAAAAGGTGACAAAAAATAAATATAATCAAACATTCTTGAAAAATAAACTACGTTTGTAGAGTGAAAGTTTCACAAGGAAACAATTCGATCATTTACCGAAAAAGAGGACGAATTTAGGTAAAACAAAACTTCACATATATTTATATATTATCATACATTTATGTATAATAAATGCAATGAAAAAGACTTGAATAAAAAATACATTTTCAATGTACGCATTACGTTTACCCCACGAACAGATGGACTGCACCAAAAAATATAAAACGCTGCTTGGTATACTTTGAACATTTTGAGTTGCGTATAAGAACTGTATGATGTATTTCTTAACATTTTAACTATATGTATTTTATATGTTTTTAGCTAATGTGTAGTGTTTTTTTTTCAAAATCCAATGATAAATAATGAAAATACAAACGTTTCAAATGTATAGCTTTCCAGCCTCTATAACTTTTTCCCAGACATTATCCACCCTTAAAACCATATATATTCTTAATCCTAACTGGATGATTAATAAGGATATTATTAAATGTTGATTAAAGAAATAACTATTTATATTAACAAATATATATTACTATATTCATACATCATACACCAATGTGTACGTGCTCAATAAAACAATACAAAAATATATCCATAAATAACCAATATATGAGTCGCCAAACTAAAGTTACGATAACTTTTTTTTCATACATTATTCACCCTCTAGCCATATATAGCATTAAACTATGTGTTGTGCTGAATATGCCTGTATACGCCAAAATGTGCTGACAACTTTCAGATTTTTTTCATGAATTTTTTAAGAAATATTTATTGAGCTATTTTGATATCTTTGAAACATATTTCAAGTCAGAAAAAAATAGTTTTTCATATTTAATCTGTATATACTCTTAATTAGAGTATACAGTATTATCTATTTTTTAATTTTTTATTTTTCAAAATTCAATGAGGAATAATATAAAATACAAAAACTTTAAATTTGTATCTTTCCTACCTCTATAACTTTTTTCCCAGATATTATCCACCCCTACGACCATGTATATTCTTGATAGTGATTGATGATTAATAAAATGATATAAGCAAATATGCTCCAACAACTTTCAGTTCTTAGATATTCTTGGAGAGTAACATTAAATGTCGATTCAAAAAATAACTATTCATATTAACAAATATCTATTAATATATTCATACAGCATACACCTATGTATACGTACTGTTTAAGACAATACAAAAATATATAGATAAATAATAAAGATATTTATTTGTCGCAAAACTAAAGTTACCCTAACTTTTTTCTCAGACGTTATCCACTCCCTAAACGACATACATTATTAAACTATGTGTTATGCTTAATATACCTGTATGCGCCAAAATATGCTAACGACTTTCAGATTTTATTTTAAAATGCTAACAAAAAATCAATGCAGTTCTACTTGCATTAAGAATATAGTAATAATATAATACAGTAAGGTCTATTTTATAGTGGTATAACAATTTTAATGAAAAAAAAGTATAAAATTAAAATAAAATCATTTGATTCACAATCAATTATAGGCAAATGAGTCTTTTTTGAAATAAAGCATAGCGGGCTGTTCTTGTATGAATTGGTAAGGTGTTCGAAACCTTAGGGATTAAATGTGTAAACGACCTTCTTCCTAGTGTGGAAGATGTATCTCTTATATTTAAATGTAAGCAATGCAATTTAAGAAAAACTACTCTAAGTTTAACTGGAAGCTAATAAAGCTGTTGTAGTATAGGTGTAATATGATTAAGCCCGGGTCTATTTAGAAGTAATCGAGCAGTTGTATTTGTATTTCTTTGCAATCTGTTTATTTGTATAATTGGAACATTGTACTATAATGAATTACAATGTTAGTGGTAAAGCGAGATAAATGAATGAATGATGGATTCAATTATTTTCGAGGTAAGATAGTGTTTTAACAAATTTATTTTCTTTAATTGACAAAATAGTTTATTATAGGTGGATGAAATATGATTTTCGAAAGTTAGGTTCTGGCCAAAGATGACTCCAAGATTTTTGGCATGTGTAGATGGCTGAATTGATTCAGCTACAATATTTAACGTTATTAGATCAATTTGATTGACTTATTTGCTGGTATCTATAATAATGTGTTCAGTATTTGCATCGTTAATGAGAAAATTGTGAGTTAGTAGAAAATTATGGATTGTGTTAATACATGGTTCTATTTCATTGTGAGTTTCCATATATAAGTCGATTGACAGGTTTAAATTAAAGGTAAATCGGATGTTTATCGGCACAGCTAGCTAATGTAGGTGAATATTAATCTGTAGCAGTATAGTGATGATATGTAAGCATTGAGTTGTATGGGACCTAGGCAAATTCCTTGTTGCACTCCATATTGACTGTATCCATGACAAAACCTTTCTTGAAAGTATAATGTAAAATGTTAATAAGTCTATTATGTTTTACTATGTTGAAGGCTGCTGATAGGTCAAGTAAGCTATCAAATAGTATGCGTGTGTTGCCTATGTTATTCAGAAGACCCAATGCTATTTTTATAAGAATAGTTTCACAGCTAGCATGTTGTTTGTATGCATAGTTGTAGTTTTAATATGCAGGTAATTTATTTAAGTGAGAAATAATCTATAGAATTTCAGTTTTTTCCCCAAGGATTTTTAAAGACATGGAAGGGTGTTGATTAGATAATATACATTTAAAATTGTAAAAAAATTTAATAATGATAATTATTTTCTTTCTCCTTTTTTTAAATGTGTATCTGTGAATATAAATAAACCTCACAAGAAAATATTTTAATTTGATATTCGGTTTTCAGATTAATATATTTAATTATATTTAAAACCTAATGATAAATGTGGACAATTATCTCAGCCAAACTGGTCCTTGGTTTAAATAAGCAGACTTACTGCAAAGCTATAACATTGGAAATCACAGATAATGACGAGATACATTTTCCTCAGATATCCATACATATATAAGAAAACTATTCCTGGTAAAATATTTCATAGCATTTTCGAGAGGGCACTAAATGATTGTGCCATTGATGATGGCAAAGAAGCTGAGGAAGGTAAACCCCCAAGAGTAAATAATATTTACAACCCCCAATTTCGCAAAAGTCTTCTTGTAAACTACATGGCCATTATTCCTTTATGGAGTATAACCTTTGGTTGAAGGATACCTTGGATATATAAAAATAAAATACTATATAAATAATTATATTCGCCAACATAATTCACTACAAAAATGCAAAGTGTCATCGAAAAGAAGTGTGCAAGTTACCTCCTGACTTACAGTGTGAATGCTAATACTATTCAATCAAAGTGATTATAAATAGATATGGAAGTCATGAAAGAAAAGATCTCATAAGCGTAATATCAGGCTACATCATATCAGGGAAATTAACCTCGTTACATCTAACTTGCCAAAAAGTATTATAACAAAAAATACAAATTTTGTTAACAAATTGTTGACAAATACAATTAGTGGATGATATCGAAACGTTTCTTCAAATAACTGGAATTCATTGGCTTACATTAACTAATATAAATCTCGATATCAAGAATAATTATCTAAATGTTCTAGTATTTGACTCAAACTTGAATGCAATAGATAAGATACCTGCAACACTAAAACAATATGTAATATCCAAATATAAAAAAATAAAGTATGATGTTATTCAGGTCAATTTTGTAAGGTGTTGTCATCAGATGGATAGTTATTCATACAGCATTAGCAAATGCAATTTCACTATTATTTAATATTAATCTAGCAAATGAAAACTTTGATAATATGAATCTTCGAAAGTTCTTTTTTTGAGGTATGTACAACTGGTGACTAAATTTAGTCCCCGGTAATCAACCAATTGTACAACTGTTGTGTATAAAGTTTGTTTATATAACATAATTATTGAGCATTGATGTAGGATTCAATAGTTTTAAGAAACATAAGTTCGACTAGCTTAACATTTCAAGACATTCCAAATTTTGGAAAACAAAGACGAGTTAAATTCGTCAATAATAAGCTGTTACTTTTAAATAATTCAGATGAAAAGTTCATAAGCCTTCTAACCTCAGAAAAAGAAATGGAAATTATTGATTTTTTTTACAAACATTCTTACGAAGAAATGTTGCCGTGATGTACTCATGTATAGCTCGATAAATCAAATAGTTCATGGTACTGTATATACTTTCTTGAGTAGAATATATTCAAAATTGAAAAAAAACAACAATAAGTATTGCAAAATGTCTATTACAAAATTATACTAAATCTTGTGGATACTTATCATTATCAAACGCGTTATTTATAGCAAATGGTATTGATCCTGCAGAGACAGAGTTTAATACAGTAGTTAATATGTTATTGAAATGAACAAATATTAAATTTTATAGTTTATAAGTATTGAAGACAAGTATAATACTGTAAATAGTGCAATAAGGTATGTGAACATTTTTGTAACATTCTTACTAACCTTAAATTTTGTACAACAAACAAAAGGAAGTAAAGTATCCCCATAGCCTCTCATAAACACAACAGTTCTGTTTAAATCGTGGATAAACATCAAACATCGGTAAATATGTAAATTGTATACACTCTGTAAGGATCGACAATAGCACAAATGAGGTAACATCTATGTTATTTGATTGTGGGTTACCACATTATGTATCTTTATGTAACAAAAAATAAGAGAATTGAAAGTATTCACGAACACTTTCAACTCTTTTATGATTTGTATTACAGAAAGCTGAATATAGAATGTTTAAAATCATCGACGATTTAATAAAATTATCTTAATCAGAAGTTATGGTGATTTTTACTTTTTTTTGTTGGTTATCAACAAATTAAATTTTATTAACCTAAGTATAAATCATAATCGCTATGTAATTGGTGATGCGAGGGTATTTTGAAAGGCTGTAAATATGCCTGTATATAAAAATAATAGTTTAGTTTTTTAAATAGTAAAAGTTTTTGAAAAGTTGTGGATGTGTTTTTAAATTGAATAGTAAACGTCTTACCTACGATCATATACAAGTTATCTATCTACGCCATAAGGTTATTTCTTAAATCGTGTTCGTATATTTCGTCGATGATTCAGAGCTTACCCAATACAGTTGACCAAAAATATGTGTGAAGATAAATGAAAGTCGATTCTTATTAATATTTCCCATGAGCTCCAAATTCCGTGGTTTTATGAATAATTTTAACTTTGTTATGTAGGTTAATCTATATTTTTACAACAAATCTTGATTGTTATTGAGATTGAAGTGTTTCTTACACTTTTTAGGCATAAACAAGTTTGCAATAAGATATATTAATGATATGTAGGCATATTGTTTGTATATTTACTTTTATTATTTGTAATATCGGTCGTTTAGCAAAATATGTATCACATGGCGTTCATGTTTTACTAGAATTGTACTAAAGGTGCTAAACGCTGAACAAGAAAACAAGAATTTATGAAAAGTTGCTAGACAATTATTTTGAAATCGTCGTACATCTGTTTAAAGTAAGACAACTAAGAGGGTTGAATCCAGAGCGTAAATCTGTTGCTATTTTCGTGATAATGAGTGCCTTCAATTTGATAAGAAACCTTCATAAATCCTTAACCACTCATTTACGCACTACTTAGTGAAGAATAAATGTTTCTTAGAACATCAAAATACATATAAAATTATTAAAATAACAATGAAATATTCAACGAGTGAGGTTCTGAAAAGTGCCTCTTTTTCTCGATTTACGCCCTGGTTGAATCTTACTATAATGTTGAACCCTATAAAACTTTAATTTTTACATCTTTTTTTTTCAGTAATATTTTTATTATTGATGAATTTTAACAGAAATTTTAGGTGCGATTGTCCCTGCAGTACATTATTCATTTTATAAAATTGTATTTATTAATTTGGTAGGTAAAAAAATACTTTCAGCATTTTATTTTGTGATGCGCCTAAACGTATACGTTATAATGTGATTTACATATTAAAAGAAGCGATTAACATGTAGTGGTGCAAACACTTGTTAATTTATACTCACAAAAAGAATCCGTATATCATTGTCTTTTTAATTATAGCAATTACTTCTTCCTATTTCTTCATTATATTCCGTGACAAAATATTTAAATTAAAAACAGTTTGTTTATTACTCATTGACTCATTCTGGTATGTATTCTATTATGAAATAAAAATACCTCAACAACGCCACCTATCGGCATAAGTAAAAGTTAAAATTGACAAAATGAATTGATTAAAGTTTTTTATGACATTTGAGGTAAGATTTCATTGTATTTTTCAGTTAATGAAAAGGATATTATGTTATTAAAATATACAAATAAACAAATTTCTCCATATATGTATCCCTCTCCTTTCTCTATCTCCCTATCTATCTATCTACAGTAGAACTCCTGAGTTATGAAATATTGGCTGCTTTCTTTTTCTGTTAATGAAAAGAATATTCGGTTATTGGAATATACAAACAAACAAATATCTCCATATATGCATCCCTCTCCTTTCTCTCTCTCTCTCTATCTATATATCTATAGTATAAGTCCTGAGCTATGAAATATTGGCGCCTTCATAACTCATAGATACTTCATAACTCAGGAAGACCGAACACTTGGACAGTTTTTTTAAGGATTTGAATCTGTGAAAATTGTCGTCATTTATTTCATTGTATGCGTTGTAAAGCATAACTTTATATAACTTATAATAAAAAAACAGTAAGTAAATACTATATGTAAATCAAATTTAAGGAAATACTATATTTAAATGAAATGTAAGGTAACGCTACATTTAAATCAAATGCAAGGCAAATAAAAGTTCATGTATAACAATTGATATAACTTTCATGGTGCTATTTACAAAATACACACATGTTAAGATTTGTATCAAGTATTTATTAACACAAAAAACTAAATAAAATAAAAAAATACAGTTGTAACATATTTAACGATAACACAAATTAAATCAAATCGTTGACAGTTAAATGTGTTCCATCTAGTATTTTCACAAAGTTTACTTTCCGTACCGCTTAAAATTATCTAAAGAAAAAGATTCTTAATAAATCATGTACTTCATAACTCATGCTTATCATTACTCGGGATGTTCATATCTCAGGACTTTTTAACTCACAAATTCCACTGTATCTCTTCCACACACTCACACTCTCTACTTCCCTCCCTCCCTCGCCCTTTCTTAGGGCTGTCATATGAGTGTTCACACAAAAAATCCAGATTCTTGGGATGCTTGGCTCTTGAATTATTAATGAACATTCATACACAAATTATATTTAACATAATGATCAACAAGTTAAGAAAAAATTACAAAGTAAATTAGTGAAAAACAAAAACTTAACTAACAGAAAAACAACAAAATATAAACTAATGCAAAAGTTAAAACTAAAGGAAAAATTCAATTCAATTTAAAATTCAAGAAAAATTATAAACCAAAGAAAAACTTGTTTCAAAACTAAAAAAAACAAAAAAAATGCACCTCATTTGCTGCTTTACTAAAAAGTAAAACTTAGGTTTAAGCAAAATGAGTTTTTAGACGAAAAAGTGAATGTTGAACGTAAATATATTTGATTTAAAAAAACAAAAACAAATCTAAAAATTTTGTAAAGTAATTTTCAGTTTCATAGTCATTAAAAACATTTTTTAGATGTAACACAAATAAAATAAATTTGTATTTACAAATTCAGAAAGAAAATCGTTTATCATTCTTTCACACTTTGGGAACTCCATTAATCTTCAATGAATGTGAATCAAAAATTCGTTTCTACGCCAACCCTTTAAAGCTTCACTAATTGCTGTCATAAATGCCAAAAACCGTTGAATTTTGTATTGAAATTAACCTTTATTGTAGTGGACGAGTCCGTCTCTTTAGACGCTAAAGGGTTAAATATGTTCCAAATTCGTCCGATTTCTTGTCCAATGATTTCAATAATGGATAATAATATAATCATTTGTTCAAATTTGATTCTTATTACTAACCAAAACATAATTATTGGAGTTATATTTTAAAATACACTTCAATAAATATTTAAACCTAAAATAGAAAACAAAAGAGTTTAAACTTATGTTCTCTCGATGTACTTTCCACTTTAAAGATAAAATATAATAAATGGCTTCTCGACTAGAGTGAAATTTATAAAACATGTTGCAGTGATTTCAAAGTTTTTGAAGGAAAGATTTCCATATAAATATAGAATCAACAGGAAACAAAGCTTTGTAAGATACTACTTATTTTATTTCTTTTGTTCCTGTTTACAATTTTAAGAGGAAACATATTCAAGGAATTGTATTAGTTTTTAATTCATTTTATTGGAAATAAAACACGTGAGTAAACAATTTGAATGATACTTTAGATAATATTGTTATCTAACCCTACCAACCTATGGAATAAACTGGATTGTGATTACGAAAGACATGCCAATCAAATTCGTATTCATGACCGCACTTGTTCTTGATTCAATCAACTTTCTTATGATTTAATTACCATCATATAACATTGTTTCAATGTGATTGAATCACAAGAAAGTTGATTGAATCAAGAAGAAATGCGGTCAAAATCACAATTCAAGTACTGTTTGTTAAAAGGTTACTTTTTCTAGTTTCTGTTTAGCCCTGACAAATTTATATCCCAACATTGTAAATCTTCCATTCACAAAAATAATTTTCAATTACATTGTAAACACTTGACAAATTTTTTAGGTCTAATTTGGTCATAATTTAGTCAAATAATAGTTTTATAGTAGTCATATTCATAAAATAGTCACCTTTATTTCTTCATTTTCAAAATTTAGCTAATATGACTAAGCTTATTAGATGCATTATATTAACTTAAATTAAATAAAGCGTTTATTTTTTAAATACAATACAATTCTAACATACTTTATCATGTGAATCTAAAAATACCAAACAAAAATGTTATATGAATAAAAAGCAGGGCTACTTTAATGTGCTCAATAATATATATAAGGCCGCGTAACGTTAAATGTTAAGCGAGCGCGCGTGTATTTTTCAATGCTAGCTATTACCATAAGCTATATTTGAGAACAGACTTACAGATGCCTTAAGTCATTAACGTAAACATTTAATCAGGCGAGTAAAATTAACAATATGTATGTAGCTTACAATGAACTAGCTAATGCTGAATTCCCCATTAATGAAATTAATGCGGTTTTCAGGCTAAAACTCATTACCATGTCTAAAATAGGTTTATCCAAGCTCGCCATATCAACAATGTTTTCTTGGCATTTTAAGTGAAATATATAAAGGACGAGTACTTTTTGGAAATTTAATTTGGGCTAGCTTCTAAATATCTATTCGATACTATTTGTAAACATTATCAGCATAATCCTAGCTTAGAGATGGTAATAAATTTGAGCAAAAATCAACAATAAATTACTATCAAAATAGAGAAATTTCTAAAGTTTTTAGTTTCACAATGGGAAGCCTTCAGAGCTCTAATGTCAGTTTATGTGACCGATCTACTCGCATGAGATTAGGTTAGATTGTGTTTCCATAGATTCACATAGTAACTTTCTAAACTATATATAGGATTATGCCAGTGAAGGCCGCATTAATGATGAATTCAGCATTAACTAATCCATTATAAATTACAAACATTATTTATTTTACTCACCTGTTTAAATATTTACTTTAGTGACTCAATGCCTCTGTAAGTCTTTTTAAACATGGTTTATTTGTATGCTTATAAAATTATGTTTAAAGTGTTCACCACAATGGGATTATAAATATTTGTTGGTTTTGTAATTTTGTACAAATAAAGTCTAAACAATTATATCATTTAATTTAAAAATTGTTTTATTCACCAACAATGCCAATACCAATATCAATTACCAATACCATCACCAACATCAATGCCAATACCAATATCATTTACTGATACCAATTATCAACATCAATGCCAATACCAATATCAATTAATAATACCAATCACCAACATCAATGCCAATACCAATATCAATTACTGATACCAATTATCAACATCAATCCCATACCAATATCAATTACTAATACCAATTACCAACATCAATGTCAATACCAATATCAAATACTAATACAAATTATCAACATCACTACCAATACCAATATTAATTACTAATACCAATTTGAATACCAACACCTACACCAATATCAAATTCAGTTACCAAATGTATCCTTCATATGTTCGCTAATCTGACAAGTTCTAAACATAACACAACGGATATCGAACAAAAACTGACAACATTTTTAATGACTAATAATAAAGAACATTTGAGGGATGTTAAAAAAAAGTTTCAATAATTGCCAGATTGGATCTTAATTTAGAAATTGAATTAAAAGAATATACATGTTCTGATAGCAGAGAAGGTTAAACTTATGAAAGATATTTAAATTATATTAAATGTCCCCAAACATTTTGTAATAAATAACAACTGTATAACTACATATACCTACGCAAAGAATACGAGCTTATCATTCATGTATACAATTTAAAAATTAGTGATGTAAACAAAATAATAGATAATAATGAGTTTATAAATATTTAGAACATTAAAGCCTAATGACCAAGACAATGATAGAAATAACGAAGAAATTAATGATACAAATGATCATTCCTATCATCTGTCATTTTATATCAATTACTGTACTCTGAATTTTCTAAACTTTTTCCATTTCGTTCTATTTGCTTGGATTTTTTTCTGGTCTTTTGTTTTTTGATATTTTTAGAGTCTAAACTTTTTACAATAATATCCTTTTGTCCTGACTGACCTTCATTCTGTTGGATAGTTTGCATTCTTTTGTCAATTAATTAAGTTAAGTTTAGAAAAAATGTCATTTTTTTGTTACCAAATTAATGCATTGTTTTTTTTCGTTTTTGAAGAAAAATGAAACTTTTAAACACCCACATAAAATATTTTTTTATAGAATCAATAAATGCAAAACTTAATCAAATTAAATTTCAAAAACTAATCAAATGAAATTTCAAAACTTGATCAAATTAAATTATAGGCGGAACTGGTTGTAATCTTTATTATGTTCCCCTCTTTCTTATTTTTTGTGAATTGCAAAAAAGCGAAACTATTCACTGCACCACAACTGAGCTTTCCCATTTTGTTTTTACAGCTTTGTTGTTTTTTTGGGGGGAAAGTTTTTCTTGGAAATCGTATAAAACAAATATTTTTTCACCAACAACTCGATGGTTTACAGTTATTGTAGCGACCACTTGCGCACTGTTTAGTTAGAAAAATTATTTTTTGGAGTTAACTTCTATCGACATACACGATTGAAATATGTCAACCAGCTTGCATGTTTTATACCACCCATTGAGAATTAGTTAGAAACATTCTTTATTTGTTTTACAAAAATAAATTGAAACAATTGAAGTTGAGTCCTTAATATTTTACTTTGTAGATAAGTTGTTAAGGAAATGACTGTGAATTAAAAGTTAGTTATTTCGATTCTCAAATTAGTAACCTAAAATAGATGGTATTATTTAAAATATTTATTTTAGATTTGCAGAAAATATAATTCAATTTGACATAAGAAAAATAAGTTTTACATGTTATAATTAGCACAATTTTTGGGTTGGCATATTTGTTATAGCTTTTTGCTGAAATTGGGTTAAACTAATGTATCATAAAATTTAAAAAAATGCAATCTTATATAATCATATACAAGCATGTATAATCTAACCATAATAGTTTTGAATATTATTATTAGTTAAAATAGAGAAAAAAAATTATACTGATTTTAATGGATTGTTTGTATTCTAAGAAGTTAATTAAGTTTCATCCACTCTAATGTATTATGATTTAAATATTTTTTCAGAGCTATTATTTATTGAAAATATTTAATAAATATATCTAAATTATAATTACCTTTTTCGACAACGAGTTAATTTATTTTCATTCTTAAAATTGTTTGTTCTTACAAAAATATTGTTGGCTTCAATACATTATTTATTTTTTGATATATTGGCATCTTGATTTATTTTTATATAAAAAGAAACATAAATAGATAAGTATTTTAATCATAAAAATATTCATTTTTGTCATATGTTGGCTTAAATGGTAATGTTTAGGCACAATCTAACGTTAGTTCATCAACGTTAAACTAATGTCTGAACAATATGGCTATAAATGAACCTTCAAGTTGATAGGAAAAAAGGAAGTTCTCTGACGTGGTTTTAACTTTAGGTATAAATCTAAAAAATGACTATTTAATCAATGCTTTGCTATAGTAAGCAATGAAACAGCTTTAGTTAGAACCTTAAAACTAACGCTGTTTTGTCTGTAAGTTATAAAGCTATTACACAAATTTTCATTTGACTTTTCATAAACAACGTTTTTTTTTCATCAACTTAGATTTTCTTACAACAACTTGGTTCAATCCTTCTTTAAGCATTTGTAACTTAATGTTGGAATATGTCTACACCTTAAACATTACACCGACCTTTACGTTATTTTTTGGACAGGTAGGTAAGTTTTTAATGTAACTAAGAAAATTATAGAAATAATTTATGAAACACAATTTTGAAACTCTATGATGAAAATGTGGAATAATTAACTTTCATAATAATTTTAAGGACATTATTTCCTCCATTTTTTGCATTTTCACAATAAATATTTTTTGAACTTCTTGTTGAGTTTTATAATTTCTTAGAAAAACATTCTCAACTGGGCCAAATGTAACTTCTTTATTATTTAATTTATTCATGTGAAATATTCGTCTAAGAACTGTTCTTTAATTTTCAATAAAAATGCATGACTCTGTTTTATTTTTGCATAATTTCTCTTCCATAAAATATTTATTCCCACGAAGTTGGGTTTTTAATTTTATTTGTGAACTTCAAGACATTTTAAAAGATGCTATTTTAGATATTCTTTTTAAGCTTAAAAATACATTTCATCGTTTTATGCAATGTATAATTTACTCAAACTCTACGAAATGACAATATTATTCGAAGAACTTCTTTCAAATTTGTTTTTTAAATGTTTGCAACAGTGGCTTATTCTTGCAAACAAAAACGAACAAGTATGAACAAATATAAACAAACATGAACAAATGTGGACAAACATAAGCAAATATGAACAAATATGAACCAATATGAACAAACATGAAGAAATGTGAACAAATGTGAACAAATGTTAACAAATATGAACAAACATGAACACATATGAACAAATATGAGCAAACATGAATAAATGTGAACAAATATAAACAAATGTGAACAAACATGAACAAATATGAACAAATATGAACAAATGTGAACAAATATGAACAAATATGAACAAATGTGAACAAATATGAACAAATGTGAACAACATAAGCATATATGAACAAACATTGATCACTTTGCATAAGCATCAAATTTATGAAACTTATAAATCATCAAATGTTTAGGTTGAATTCAACTTGACAATAAACCTATTTGTGAAGATGTCCAAGCAATATAATTTATTGCTAGGTAGTGACGTACGTTTATTTTCCGTTATTTTAATTACAATTAATATAATAAATTTAATTGAATTTTCCTTAAAATTAATTGAAAAATTTAGCATTAGCTGTACAAAACTGTGTGAATTTGTATTATGTTCGGGAAACTACCATTGATCTGAGTGTGAAGTTTTGTTTTCAGATTGATGAACCAAAGAGAAAAAAAAACTAACAATGAGATTTACTAGTTGTATAATATTCCATACAATGTAATTTATATGAATTTTGTTTTGCATGGATTTGTTTATTTAGTTGATTTTATTCATTGGTGTATTATGTTTTGCTTAAATATGTAAATAATCTTTTTCGGTGTTAAAAAAATGCTAGTTAACATTTTGGCAACCGAAATTTGACATTAATTTTGTATCAAAGTCACTACAATTGAGCGGCTGAATCGTTGTTTATTCCTAAAATTAACACGAAATTAATTTCATTCTTAAAATCTAAATTTTAATTTTATTCTAAATCACTACGTCATTTAAAGTCGCTTTCTGTTGGTTTAATATTTGATATAACTTAAAATATACATTTTCAAGTTTTCAAGTTCATTTAAAGAAAGTGATGTGATGTGTTGCAGTTAAACGAGTCCTTATTTTTGCATTTTCCAGTCAAGTTGAGCCAAATGTCGAATTTGTAACTTTCGTATTTATCAGAGCGTATAACAGAAAATGCTAAAAGGTAATGGAGTTACAATCGAGTTTATGTTATCAATTTTAAACTTAGACCCTTACGTTCAAATTTTATTGTAATTTTTAAACTGAAACTAGATCTTGATAATGGTTAGCTCTCTTTTTTGTTAAAAATCTTTCAAAGGTTTAGGCTTAAATTCGGCATATGATTGTTTATAAGAGAACTCCGAAATTAGAGTATTTTGTAAAATTTAAAATCTATTTGATCTAGAGATTGATAGGTGTTCCTATTTTTTTCAGTTTCATGGATTCTACAGTTGGGAATATGTGCTACGTTCCCACAGGACACGAAACTTAAATTGAGCCATTTTGCGAAATTTTAAATGTTTAATTATTTGAAACAGTTTATTTTTTCTCGTTAAAAAATGTAATTAAATTGCTGTAAATAATAATAAAAATGATAATGGTAAGGATATTAATAATAACAATTAAAATAAAGGATAATAATAATAATAATGATAAGGATAATTATAATAATAATAAAGGTAAGGGTAATAATAATAATAATAATAATAATAATAATAATAAGGATAATAAAGATAATGATAATAACAATAATAATAAAACTAATAGTAATAATGATAAGGATACTAATAATAATCATAATAATAATATAGACAAAAATAATAATAATGATAAGGATATAAATAATAACAATAATAATAATAATAATAAAGACAATAATAGTAATGATAAGGATATTAATAATATAAATACTAAGGGTAATAATAATTAATGATAAAAATAATAATAATAAGAATAATAATAATAATAATGGTAAGGATAACAATAATAAGGATAAGGATAATAATAAGAATAATAATAATATGGATAATAAGAATAATGATAAAAATAATCAAATACATAAATAGTAAAAAAGATAATAATAAGATGATAAAGATAGAAATAACAGCAATAATAATAACAATAATATATATATATATATATATATAATAATAATGATACGGATAATAATAATAAAAATAATAATGGTAAGGATATTAATAACAATTATAATAAAGGATATTAATAATTATAATGATAAGGGTAATAATAATAATGATAAAGAAAATTATTATAATAGTAACGATAAGGATAATAATAATAACAAGGATAAAAACAATAATGATACGGATAATAAGAATAAATATAATGATAATAACAATAATAATAAAGATAATAGTAATAATGGTAAGGATAATAATAATAACTATAATAATAATAAAGACAATAATAATAATAATGATAAGGATATAAATAATTACAACAATAATAATAATAAGGATAATAATAATAATGATAATGATAATAATAATAGCAATGCTAATGATAAAGATATTGATAAAAAAGATGCTAAGGGTAATTGTGATATATGATACCAAAAATATCATATAAGACTGCAATAACAACCTTATGTGATCAATAAACGGTTTAGAACCTTGATAAAGGCTTTATTACCCCTTATGATGGAGAGCGAAAAAAACTCGTAGCCCAGAAAAAGCGAGCTCAAGAAGTCCAAGAAAATGGGTTTTGATAATACCCGAAGTTTTATGGAATAACTCGAGGTTGAAATAAGAGAAACCTCCACAGAAAATAAAATGAATTGTTTTGAGGAGAACCATGATTGGTAAAATAAGTTGATATCGGAAATGTTAAGAGCCGGATTCTTGCTAGTAGAGGCAGAGTACTTTATTGGAAAAAAAATATAATTTTTTCGTAATATTCGAAAAGAATAAACACATTGTTTAGTCTGTTCACCAACAATGAATGGGACAAGTTTTACGGCTTCGCATAGTTTATGCGAGAGGAACTGAAGG